>PVKP010004025.1:0-101941 GCA_004027715.1 Plecturocebus donacophilus
TTCCCTCCCTCCCTCGGTCCCTTCCTTCCTTCCTTCTTTTTTCCTTCCCTCTCTCCCTCCTTCTCTCTTTTTTCTCTTTTTCTTCCCTCCTTCCCTCCCTCCCTTCTTTTTTCCTTCCCTCTCTCCCTCCTTCTCTCTTTTTTCTCTTTCTTTTCTTCCCTACTTCCCTCCCTCCCTCCCTTCCTCTCTTTCTCTCTCTCTCTTTCTTTTTTTATTCCTTTGGAGATGGAGTTTCACTCTTGTTGCCCAGGCTGGAGTGCAATGCTACAATCTCAGCTCACTGCCACCTCCACCTTATGGGTTCAAGCGATTCTCCTGCCTCAGCCTCGTGAATAGATGGGATTACAGGCATGGGCCACCATTCCCAGCTAATTTTGTATTTTTAATAGAGACAGGGTTTCTTCATGTTGGTCAAGCTGGTCTCAAACACCCGACCTCAGGTGATCCACCTGCCTCAGCCTCCCAAAGTGTTGGGATTACAGGTGTGAGACACTGCGCCCAGTCTCTTTTCTAGTTTTTTGAGACAGGGTCTTGCTCTGTTGCCCAGACTGAAGTGCAGTCGTGTGATTTTGGATCACTGCAACCTCTGCCTCCTGGTTTCAAGAGATTCTCCTGCCTCAGCCTCCCTAGTAGCTGGGACTACAGGTGCCTACCACCATGTCTGGCTAATTTTTGTATTTTTAGTGGAGACAGGATTTTGCCATGTTGATCAGGCTGGTATTGAACTCCTGACCTCAAGTGATCTGCCACCTTGGCCTCCCAAAATGTTGGGATTACTGGTGTGAGCCACCACGCCTGGCTGTGTGTTTCTATCATTTGTCCAGAATCTCAGAGCCCTTAGAATGTAATAATTTCTATTTTTTTTTTAATTAAAAAAAGTGTTATATGAAACTGGGTGCGGTGGCTCACGTATATAAGAGTATGTAAACTCTTTGGATTGGGTTTTTTTTTTTGAGATAGAGCCTTGCTCTTGTCGCCCAGGCTGGAGTGCAATGGCACAATCTTGGTTCACTCCAACCTCCGCCTCCCAGGTTCAAGCAATTCTCCTGCCTCAGCCTCCCGAGTAGCTGGGATTACAGTGCCTCCCACCACACCCAACTAATTTTTGTATTTTTAGAAGAGATGGGATTTCATCATGTTGACCAGGCTGGTCTCGAACTCCTGACCTCAGGTGATCTGCCTGCTTCAGCCTCCCCGAGTGGTGGGATTACAAATATGAGCCATCATGCCCAGCATCGATTGGATTTTAAGCTCAGCATTGGCCCGGTATGGTGGCTTACACCTGTAATCCCAGCACTTTGGGAGGCTGAGATGGGCAGATCACCTGAGGTCAGGAGTTTGAGACCTGCTTGGCCAACATGGAGAAACCCTGTCTCTACTAAAAGTACAAAAATTAGCCGGGTGTGGTGGTGCACACCTGTAATCCCAGCTACTCAGGAGACTGAGGCACGGGAATTGCTTGAACCCAGGAGAAAGAGTTTGTAGGAGGCCGAGGCTGCAGTGAATTGAGATCGTGCCACTGCACTTCAGCCTGGGTGACAAAGCGAGACTCTGTCTCAAAAAATAAATTTAAATAAATAAATAAATAAATAAACAGACTCATAATTTTTTTTTTTTTGCTTTTTGAGATGGAGTCTCATTCTGTCACCGAGGCTGGAGTGCAGTGGCACGATCTCAATTCACTGTAGCCTCTGCCTCCCAGGTTCAAGCGATCCTCCCTCCTCAGTCTCCCAAATAACTGGGATTACAGGTATGCACCACCAAGCCTGGCTACTTTTTGTATTTTTAGTAGAGACAGTAGGGGAGAGAGTCTCACCATGTTGGCCAGCTTGGTCTCGAACTCCTGACCTTAGGTGATCCACCTGCCTTGGCCTTTCAAAGTGCTGAGATTACAGGCATGAGCTACCACCATGCCTGACCGTCAGCATAATTTTCTAGAGATCCATTTGGATTATCACATACATTAATAGTACATTCATTTTTATTACTAAATAGTAGTCATGGTATGGATTATCATAATTTATTCCTCCACCTCACAGCATCTGTGTTGTTTCTAGTTTGAGCTTATTAGGAATAAAGATGCTATAAACATTTGTACACAGTGGTTTTTGTCAGAAAATAAGTCTTAATTTCTCCATTTCTCTGGGAAAAATGCCTAGGAATGCAATTGTTGGGTGTTATTGTAGCTGTCTCTCTAGTTTAGGTTTTTTTTTTTTTTTTTTTTTTTTTGAGACAAGGTCTCACTCTGTTGCCTAGACTGGAGTGGAGTGGCGTAATCATAGCATAATGCAACCTCAATCTGGACTCAAGGGATCCTCCTGCCTCAGCCTCCCAAGGAGCTGAGACTACAGGTGTGCTCCTTCATGCTGAGTTAATATTTATTTTTATTTACTTATTTGTTTATTTTGAGACAGAGTCTTGCTCTGTCGCCCAGGCCTGGAATGCAGTAGCATGATCTCGGCCCACCAAAACCTCCCCCTCCTGGATTCAACTGATTATCCTGCCTCAGCTTCCCAAGTAGCTGGGATTACAGGCATGTGCTACCACGCCTGGCTAATTTTTGCATTTTTGGTAGAGACAAGGTTTCACCATGTTGGCCAGGCTGTTCTTGAACTCCTGACCTCAGGTGATCCACCCACCTCGGCCTCCCATGGTGCTGGGATTACAGGTGTGAGCCACTGCACCCACCCTAAGTCTAAGAATTCTTTACTTAAGCCTAGATCCTGAAGATTTTTTTTTTCCTACAAATTTATTTTATTTATTTATTTGAGGCATTGTCTCACTCCTTCACCCAGGCTGGGGTACAGTGGCATGATCTCTGTTCACTGTAGCCTCTGCCTCTTGGGTTCAGGCAATTCTGCTGCTTTAGGCACCCAAGTAGCTGGGATTACAGGCACACACCACCATGCCCAGCTGATTTTTGTTTTTTCAGTAGAGACTTGATTTATGCACGTTGGCCAGGCTGGTCTTCAACTCCTGGCCTCAAGCGATCCACCTGCCTCAGCCTCCCAAAATGCTAGGGCTACAGGCATTAGCCACCATGCCTGGCCTATTTTTTTTTTTTTTTGAGACGGAGTCTTGCCCAGGCCGGAGGGCAGTGGCGTGAACTTGGCCCACTGCAACCTCTGCCTTCCAGATTCAAGTGATTCTCCTGCCTCAGCCTCCTGAGTAGCTGGGATTACAGACACACATCACCAAGTCCAGCTAGTTTTTGTATTTTTAGTAGAGATGGGATTTCACCATGTTGGTCAGGCTGGTCTCCCAACTCCTGACCTCAGGTGACCCACCCGTCTCGGTGCTGGGATTGCAGACATGAGCCACCGCACCCAGCCTTCTACGGGTTTTATTTATCATTTTATGTTTTACATTCAAGTCTGTGACCCCATTTGAGTTAATTTTTTTGTTTGTTTTTGAGACAAAGTCTTACTCTATTGCCTAGGCTGAAGTGTGGTAGTAAAATCATGGCTCTCTGCAGCCTCAGCGTCCTGGGCTCAAATAGTCCTTCTGCCTCAGTCTCCTAAGTAGCTGGGACTACAGGTATGTGCTACTACAAACAGCTAATTAAACACATTTTTTTGTAAAGATGAGGTCTTATCATGTTGCTCAGACTAATGGTGAACTCCTTGGCTCAAGCAGTCCTCCTGTCTTGGCCTTCCAAAGTGCTGGGATTACAAGTGTGAGCCACCATGCCTGGCCAATTTTTGTATAATATATGAGAATTAGAACATAATTCTTTTTTTTTTTCTTTTACCTTTGATGTCCACTTATATCATTTCTTGAAAACCTATCTTCATTCCACTTAATTGTGTTTGTACCTTTTAAAAAAATCAATCGGGGGCTGGGCATGGTGGCTCACACCTGTAATCCCAGCACTTTGGGAGGCCAAGACAGGTGGATCATTTGAGGTCAGGAATTTGAGACTAGCCTGACCAACGTGATGAAACCCTGTCTCTACTAAAAATACAAAATTAGCCCAAAATCCAAAAGTCAGCCAAGATTGTGCCAGTGCACTCCAGCCAGGATGACAGAGTAGTACTCTCTCAAACAAATAAAAATTATTGGGCAGGCCAGGCACAGTGGCTCACACCTGTAATCCCAGTACTTTTCAAAGTCGAGGGTGGCGGACTGCTTGAGCCTAGGAGTTTGAGACCAGCCTGCGTAGCATGGCAAAATCCCATCTTTTTTAAAAAAAAAATAAACAGGCTGGGCATGGTGGCTCACACCTGTAATCCCAGCACTTTGGGAGGCCAAGGTGGGCAGATCACGAGGTCAAGAGATTGAGACCATCCTGGCCAACATGATGAAACCCTGTCTCTGCTAAAAATACAAAAAATTAGCTGGGCATGGTGGCATGTGCCTGCAGTCCCAGCTACTCGGGAGGTTGAGGCAAGGGAATTGCTTGAACCCGGGAAGCGAAGATTGCAGTGAGCCGAGATCGTGCCACCGCACTCCAGCCTGGGCAACAGAGCGAGACTCCATCTCAAAAAAATAAATAAAATAAAATAAAATAAAAAGTATTAGCTTGGCATGCTGGTATGCACCTGTAGTCCCAGCTACTTGAGGGCCCTGAAGAGTGAGGTTCAGCCTGGGAAATTGAGGCTGCAGTGAGCTATGATTGCACTATTGCACTAAAGCCTGGATGATGGAGTAAGACCCCGACTCAAAAAAAAAAATCAAATCAATGGGCCTTTTTGTATGATCTGTTTCTCTCTCTTTTCTTTTTTTTTGAGACAGAGTTTCACTTTTGTTGCCCAGGCTGGGATGCAATGGCGTGATCTTGACTTACTGCAACCTCTGCCTCCCGGGTTCAAGTGATTCTCCTGCCTCAGCCTCCCAAATAGCTGGGATTATAGACATGCACCATCATGCCTGGCTAATTTTGTATTTTTAGTAGAGATGGGGTTTCTCCATGTTGGTCAGGCTGGTCTCAAACTCCCGACCTCTGGCGATCTGCCTGCGTTGGCCTTCCAAAGTGCTGGGATTACAGGCGTGAGCCACTGCACTTGGCCTTGTTTCTCTATTCTACTCCATTGATCTATATGTCTGTCTCTTCACCAATACCACACAGTCTTGATTACTATAGCCATATATAATAAATCTTGAAATTCAACAGACTTATTCCTCCCACTTGACTCTTGAAAAAAAAAATTGTTGGGCCGGGCGCGGTGGCTCATGCCTGTAATCCCAGCACTTTGGGAAGCTGAGGCGGGCAGATCACGATGTCAAGAGATTGAGACCATCCTGGCCAACATGGTGAAACCCTGTCTCTATTAAAAAAAAAAAAAAAGAGAGAAAGAAAAAAAATTGTTCTAGCCTCCTGGAACAATTTTCTACTCCCTTGTCTTTCCAAATACATTGTAGGATAATTTAAAAATCTTGCTGAGATTTTGATAGGAATTATGTTAAATGTATAGATCAATTTGGGCAGAATCGACAGCTTTATTATTTTGAATCCTTCAATCCAGGAAGAGTGGAGAATTTATTTATTTAAAAATCTGATTTCTGGCCAGGCATGGTGGCTCACGCCTGTAATCCCACCATTTTGGGAAGCTGAGGCAGGTGGATCGTATGAGGCCATGAGTTCGAGACCAGTCTAGCCAACATCGCAGAAACTTGTCTCTAATAAAAATACAAAAATTAGCCACACGTGGTAGCACAGGCCTGTAATCCCGGCTATGCTGGTGGCTGAGGCACGAGAATCACTTGAACCCGTGGGCAGAGGTTGCAGTGAGCCAAGAGCCGAGATTGTGCCACTGCACTACAGCCTGGGTGATAGAGTAATATCACATCTCAAAAAAAAAAAAAAAAAAAGAACATGATTTCTGGCCAAGCTTGGTGGCCTATCATCCTAGCACTTTGGGAGGCCAAGGCAGGAGGATTGCTTGAGCTCAGGTGTTTGAGACCAGCCTGGGCAATATAGCGAAACCACATCTCTTAAAAAAAAAAAAACTTGCCAGGTGTGGTGGCTCATGCCTGTAATCCCAGCACTTTGGGAAGCCAAGGTGGGCCTATCATGAGGTCAGGAGATCAAGACCATCCTGTCTAACATGATGAAACTCCGTCTCTACTAAAAATACAAAAAGTTAGTTGGGTGTGGTGGCATGCGCCTGTAGTCCCATCTATTGGGGAGGCTGAGCAGGAGAATCGCTTGAACCTGGGAAGCAGAGGTTGCAGTGAGCCAAGATCATGCCACTACATGCCAGCCTAGGCAACAGAGTGAGACTCTGTCTCAAAAAAAAAAAAAAAGAGCTGGGCATGATGGTGCGTCCCTGTAGTCCCAGCTACTTGATGGGCTGAGGCAGGAAGATTGCTTGAACCCAGAGGGTGACAAAGTTGAGATATTGTCTCAAAAAAAAAAAAGAAAAAAGAAATCTGATTTCTTTTATCAGCATTGTGTAGTTTTTAGCACATAAGCCCTGCACAGGTTTTCTTACATTTACACCTAAGTGATTTACACCTGAGTATTTCTTTTTCTGTTTGCCTTATAAAATGGTATTATAGTAAAAAAAATTTTAAAAATAAAAAAAATGGTATTATAAATGATATTATAATTTTATTTAGTTATCCACATGTTCATTGCTAGTTTAGGAAACACGATTAATTTTTACATAATCTTATATCCTACAACCTTCCTGAACTTTCTTATTTGTTCTGTGATTTTCATTTTAAAGATTCCTTGGGATTTCCCACATAGACAATCATGTTGTTTGCAAATAGGGACAGTTTTATTTAAAAAAATTTTTTTTTGAATTTGAGATAAGGTCTACTCTGTTGCTTAGGCTGGAGTGCAGCCATGCAATCTTGGCTCACTGCAACCTCTGTCTCCTGGGTTTAAGAGATTCTCCTGCCTCAGCCTCCCGAGTAGCTGGGACTACAGGTGCATGCCATCACCCCTGGCTAATTTGTGTATTTTTTGGTAGATACTGGGTTTCACCCATGTTGACCAGGCTGGTCTCAACCTCCCAACCTCAGGTGATCCTCCCTCCTTGGCCTCCCAAAGTGCTGGGATTACAGGCATGAGCTGCCACACCTGCCCTATTTCCTTTTTTTTTTGAGACAGTACCTAGGCTGAAGTGCAGTGGCATGATCACAGCTTACTGTAGCCTTGACCTTTCACCTAGCCTCTGAATAGCTGGTACTACAGACATGTATCACCATACCTGGCTAATTTTTTAGTTTTTTGTAGAGATAGGGTCTTCCTATGTTACCCAGGCTGGTCTCAAACTCCTGGGACCAAGCAATCTGCCCACCTTGGCCTCCCAAGTGCTGGAATTACAGATATGAGCCACCATGCCTGACTTCCTTTCTTCTTTCTTTTTTCTAGAGATAGGATCTCACCCTGTTGCCTAGGCTGGAGTGTAGTGGTCTGATAATGGCTCACTGAATCCTCAAACTGTTGGGCTCAAATGATCTTCCTGCCTCAGACTCCTTATTACCTGAGACTACAGGTATCACCAGGCATGCCTAACTTTTTTTATGTAGAAACGGGGTCTCGCTTTGTTGCCCTGGCTGGTCTCCAACTCTTGGGATCAAGTGATCCTCTCACCTCGACCTCCCAAAATGCTAGGATTTATAGCCATTAGCCACTGTACCTGGCCTATTAAAAAATTTTTTTTCGACTGGGCACGGTGGCTCACGCCTGTAATCCCAGCTCTTAGGGAGGCCAAGGCAGGTGGAATTTGAGATCAGCCTAACCAACATGGAGAAACCCCGTCTCTACTAAAAACACAAAATTAGCTGGGTGTGGTGGTACATGCCTGTAATCCCAGCTACTCCGGAGGCTGAGGCAGGAGAATTGCTTGAACCTGGGAGGTGGAGGTTGCAGTGAACCAAGATGGTGCCATTGCACTCCAGCCTGGGCAACAAGAGTGAAACTCCATCTCAAAAATAAATAAATAAATTAATTAATTAAATAAAAAATTTAAGCATGTTCATAATTGCTCATTGAAGGATTTTTATCATGCCTGCTTTAAAATCTTTGTCAGATAATTCTAACATCTCTGGTATCTTGGTGTTGGCAAATATTGCTAGTCTTTTTTTTTTTTTCAGTTTGAGGTCTTCCTTGTTTTGAATATGACAAGTGATTTTTCAGTTGCAAACTGGACAGTTAGATATTGAGGGGAGGTTTCTCTGATACTATTCCAGCAGGGAAGGGAAGGATGCAGTCCCTTTACTGCTAGGTGGAGGTAGAAATCAAGGTTCCTACTTGGCCTCTGTTGACACCTGACAATGGGTGCTCCTTTTTATTGCTGGGTAAGTGTGGGAGTTCCAGTGTCTCCACTAGCACTCTAGGGTGGCAGAGTGCTGGCACAAGCTGTCAGGGATGCAAGTCCTAAATCCTTTTTTAAAATAATTAATTTTTTTTAAATTTATTTTTTTAAAGACGGGGTTTCACCATGTTGGTCAGGCTGGTCTTGAACTCCTGACCTCAGGTGATCCGCCCGCCTTGGCCTCCAAAGTGCTTGGATTACAGACGTGAGCCATCGCGCCTGGCCAATTAATTAATTTTTAAATTTTGAGACAGTCTCGCTCTGTTGCCAGGGTGGAGTGCAGTGGAGTGATCTCTGCTCACTGCAACCTCTGCCTCCCAGGTTCAAGCGATTCTTCCTGCCTCAGTCTCCTGAGTAGTTGGGACTACAGGCACACACCACCATGCCCAGCTAATTTTTGTATTTTTAGTAGAGACTGGGTTTCAGCATGTTGGCCAGGATGGTCTCGATCTCTTGACCTCATGATCTGCCCACTCTCCCAAAGTGCTGGGATTATAGGTGTGAGCCACTGTACCCACCCTTAATTTATTTTTTCAGAGAATGGTACAGGGCTGCACAAGGCCTTGGCTACGGCCCCTTACCCTAGTTTCTTACTTGGCTTTCTCTGACTCCATACTGGTAACATGTTGGGTACTTCATTACAACCCCATGAAGATGAAAGTCTAGGCTTCCTACTTGGTCTTTGCTGGTGTGGGTGGGTCACAGCTTTTTAAGCAGTGTTTGGCTGGAGTAGAGTGTTTAGTGTCTAAAAGTTTTCTTTCTATGGCTATCCCTTTCCTGTTCCGTTTTATAGAGAATGTGTGCTTTTGTTGGGCCTTCTTTCTGGTTTGTACTATTTGATATTTTTGGATTATCAGCTTCTTCAGCTGACATATACAGGGTAAAAGGAAAACCCAAGGAACTCATCACTATCTCACTCCTCAAGTTCCAAGGTTTCTCTGCTGCCTTCTGTCCAAATTTTCAGACTCTTCATATGTTTATTCTAAATATAACATCTAGAGTTTTTGTTGTTGTTGTACTTAGCTGGAAAAATAAGGAAAAGTACATCTACTCCATATTCCCAGAAGTAGAAGTCTGTCTATTGATTTTGACCTAGGGAATATTTGTGTTCAATAGCTTTGTTCATCACTCTTTTCCCTTATGGCTTCTTCCATTTTGTCTGAAGTCCTTTTCCACTCCTACATCAGACATTCACGTATCCCTACTCTTCTCTTTCACCCTCCTACTCTGCTGTGTGACTACTTCATACCTCTGCTCTTCTCAAACCCCCACCTTCTCAGTAGATGATCTGGTTTCTAACTTCACTGAGAAAATGGAAACCACTAGAAGAAGACTTCACCAGATGCCTTCTGCTGCCTCCACGTACCTACCTGCTGCTGCATCCATGGGCACCCTGCTTGCTTCTACCAAGAATGGCCCATGCTTCTGCTTGACCCCAGGCCTCTTTGTGCACTGGATCCCATTCCCTCTTGCCCAGCCACAGACATTGCTTTATTATTTTTTTTTGCCCAGCCACTGACATCAGTTTTTGCCCTCCACTCGATCATTCTTGTCAGGAATAAAGGCATAAACATGCTTGCATTTTTCATCTTAAAAATACAGACTTCGTCTGGTGGCTCACTCCTATCATCTCAGCACTTTTAGAAGCTGAAATGTACAGATTACCTGAGCCCAGGAGTTCGAGACCAGCCTGGGCAGCATGGTGAAACCCCCATCTCTACAAAAAAATACAAACAGCCAGATATGGGCTGGGCACGGTGGGATTACATCTGTAATCCCAGAACTTTGGGAGGCAGAAGCAGGTGGATCATCTAAGGTCAGGCATTTGAGACCAGCCTGGCCAAATGGTGAAACCCCATCTCTACTAAAAATACAAAAATTAGCTGGGTGTGGTGGCGGGCACCTGTAATCTGAGCTACTCGGGAATCTGAGGCAGGAGAATCACTTGAACCCGGGAGGCAGAGGTTGCAGTGAGTCGAGATTGTGCCATTGCACTCCAGCCTGGGCATAAAGAGTGAAACTCCGTCTCAAAAAAAGAAAAAAAAAAAACAGCCAGGTGTGGTGGTATGTACTTGTAGTCCCAGCTACTCAGGAGTCTGAGGTGGGAGGATTGCTTGACCACGGGAGGTGGATGCTGCAGTGAGCAGAGATCATACCACTGTACCCCAGCCTGAGCAACAGAGTGGTACCCTGTATCAAACAAATGTTAGTCTTTTCCACACAAATTTCTTTCTTTCTTTTTTTTAATTGCATTTTAGGTTCATGTGAAGAACATACAAGATTGTTGCATAGGTACACATGTGGCAGTGTGATTTGCTGCCTTCCTCCCCATCACCTATATCTGGCATTTCTTCCCATGCTATCTCTCCCCAATTCCCCACCCCCTGCTGTCCCTCCCCTATTTCCCCCCGACAGACCCCAGTGTGTGATGCTCCCCTCCCTGTGTCCATGTGTTCTCATTGTTCAACATCTACCTATGAGTGAGAACATGCAGTGTTTGATTTTCTGTTCTTGTGTCAGTTTGCTGAGAATGATGGTTTCCAGGTTCATCCATGTCCCTACAAAGGACATGAACTCATCGTTTTTGATGGCTGCATAGTATTCCATGGTGTATATGTGCCACATTTTCCCTGTCCAGTCTATCATCGATGGGCATTTGGGTTGGTTCCAGGTCTTTGCTATTGTAAACAGTGCTGCAATGAACATTTGTGTGCATGTGTCCTTATAGTAGAATGATTTATAATCCTTTGGATATATACCCAGTAATGGGATTGCTGGGTCAAATGGAATTTCTGTTTCTAGGTCCTTGAGGACACACTGTCTTCCACAACGGTTAAACTAATTTACACTCCCACCAACGGTGTAAAAGTGTTCCTATTTCTCCACATCCTCTCCAGCATCTGTTGTCTCCAGATTTTTTAATGATCACCATTCTAACTGGCGTGAGATGGTATCTCAATGTAGTTTTGATTTGCATTTCTCTAATGACCAGTGATGATGAGCATTTTTTCATATGTTTGTTGGCCTCATGTATGTCTTTTTTGTAAAGTGTCTGTTCATGTCCTTTGCCCACTTTTGAATGGGCCTATTTGTTTGTTTCTTGTAAATCTATTTTAGTTCTTTGTAAATTCTGGATATCAGCCCTTTGTCAGATGGGTAGATTGCAAAAATTTTTTCCCATTCTTTTGGTTGCCAATTCACTCTAATGACTGTTTCTTTTGCTGTGAAAAAGCTGTGGAGTTTGATTAGGTCCTATTTGTCTATTTTGGGTTTTGTTACCAATGCTTTTGGTATTTTGGTCATGAAGTCCTTGCCTACGCCTATGTCCTGAATGGTTTTGCCTAGGTTTTCTTCTAGAGTTTTTATGGTGTTAGGTCTTATGTTTAAGTCTTTAATCCATCTGGAGTTAATTTTAGTGTAAGGTGTCAGGAAGGGGTCCAGTTTCTGCTTTCTGCACATGGCTAGCCAGTTTTCCCAACACCATTTATTAAACGGGGACTCCTTTCCCCATTGCTTATTTTTGTCAGGTTTGTGTGTTTTTGTCAGGTTTGTCAAAGATCGGATGGTTGTAGATGTCCACACAAATTTCTATGCTTCATGATTTTGCTCCCTCTTACGTGAAAACTCTTTGAAAGAGTTGTTTCTTTTTCTTTTTCTTTTTTTTGGAGATGGAGTCTTGCTCTGTCACTGAGGCTGGAATGCAGTGGCATGATCTTGGCTCACTGCAACCTCTGCTTCCTGGGTACCAGTGATTCTCCTGCCTCAGCCTCCCAAGTAGCTGGGAACACAGGTGTGCGCCACCATGCCATGCTAATTTTTGTAGTTTTAGTAAAGATGAAGTTTTGCCTTGTTGGCCAGGCTGTTCTTGAACTCCTGACCTTAGGTGATCCACCCAGCTTGGCCTCCCAAAATTCTGGGATTACAGGCATGAGCCACCACACCCAGCCTGTTTTCTGTTTTTTACTACTCATCATTTCCAGTTCCTTTTCTCTAATTGTTAAACCTGCTTCAATCTGGCTTTTGCCTCACAACTGCAAAGAAAGTGGTTTTATCAAGGTCACTAGTGACTTTTATACTTCAGTGGTCAGTTTTCAATACTTATCTTTCCTTTCTTTTTCTTTTTTTTTTTTTTTGAGACAGAGTCTCGCTTTGTCTCCCAGCCTGGAGTGCAGTGGCACGATCTTAGCTCATTGTAACCCAGGCCTCCTGGGTTCAAGCGATTTTTCTCAGCCTCCCAAGTAGCTGGGACTACAGGCACACACCACCACACACAGCTAATTTGTTTGTTTTTTGTTTTTTTTTAGAAACAGAGTTTTGCCAAGTTGACCAGGCTGGTCTGGAACTTCTGGCATCAAGTGATCTGCCCACTTTGGCCTCCCAAAATGCTGAGATTACAGGGGTAAGCCACTGTACCCAGGCTTGTCTCATGACTTTTAAACACCATTTATATGCTGATGACTCAAATTTATATCTCAGGTTGGGTGCAGTGGTTCACGCCTATAATCCCAGCACTTTGGGAGGCCAAGGCAGGCAGACCACAAGGTCCAGAGATCAAGACCATCCTGGCCAACATAGTGAAACCCCGTCACTACTAAAAATATGAAAATTAGCTGGGCTTGGTGGCGTGTGCCTATAGTCCCAGCTACTTGGGAGGCTGAGGCAGGAAAATTGCTTGAATCCGGGAGGCGGAGGTTGCAGTGAGCCGAGATTGTGCCACTGCACTCCAGCCTGGCGACAAAGCAAGACTCTGTCTCAAAAAAAATTTATATCTTCAACTCAGACTTTTTCTAAACTTTAGACTAGTTTATGCAACATTTCTATGTGGATGCTAATAGGTGCCTCAAACATCATGTACAAAACTGAACTCCTGGTCTTCCCTAGTACCTCCTCTCAGCATTTTCCAGCTCAGTTGGTGACAGTAGTATCCTAGTTATTCAGGCTTAAAGCCCAGAAGTCCTCCTGAATTCCTCTTTTTTACCCCCACTGTTTAGATTCCATCTGTTGAGCAGTTATGCTGACTTTCAACATTATCCCAAATCCACCCCTTCTCACCATCTCCATTGTGGTCATACTGCTTTAGGTCATCACTGTCCTGTATGACTGTGAGGGCCTCCTTACTTGTTTCCCTTCTTACAGTCTGTACATACATAACAATGATAGGATTCTGTAAATATGTTATTCCCATACCCAATCCTCCAAGGCCCCCCAGGTCACTGTGAATCAGCTCTAGCATTCTCTGATCACATGACCTTCCTTCTGTTTCTCAGACATACCAGGTTCACACATACCCATATCCTTTGGGAAAGTTATACCAAAGAAATCCATTGATACTCAATTGACATTATCTTAAATTTGTTATTTTTAGAAAAACGGACATCTTTCTGATTGAAAACTTTTCCCAACTAGAATTAGGACTCTTTTTATTGGCATCTTCCTTTATGATCCTTAGATATTTTAGAGTTTTATTTATGCAAGGTGTATTGCTTAATTCACATATATTTTATTGCTTTTTTTTTTTTTTTTTTTTTGAGACAGAGTCTGATTCTGTTACCCAGGCTGGAGTGCGATGGGACAATCTCGGCTCACTGCAGCCTCTGCCTTCTAGGTTCAGGTGATTCTCCTGCCTCAGCCTCTCCAGTAGCTGGGATTACAGGTGCCTGCCACCACACCTGGCTAAATTTTGTATTTTTAGTAGAGACAGGAGTCTCACCATATTGGCCAGGCTGGTCTCGAAGTCCTGGCCTCAGGTGACCCGCCTGCCTTTGCCTCCCAAACTTCTGGGATTACAGGCATGAGCCACTGTGCCCAACCCTTATTGCTGTTTTGAATGGAATCCTTTTCATTCATTCATTCATTCAGATGGAGTCTATCTCTGTCACCCAGGCTGGAATGCCCAGCCTTTATTGCTATTTTGAATGGGATCCTTTTCATTTGTTTATTTATTTATTGAGACGGAGTCTCTGTTGCCCAGCTGGAGTGCAGTGGCACAATCTCGGCTCATTGCAACTTCCGCCTCCTGGGTTCAAGTGATTCTTTTGCCTTAGCTTCCTGGGTAGCTGAGATTATAGGCACATGCCACCACAACCAGCTAATTTTTGTATTTTGAGTAGAGACAGGGTTTTACCATGTTGATCAGGCTACTCTTGAACTCCTGACCTTGTGATCCACCCGCCTCAGCCTCTCAAAGTGCTGGGATTACAGACGTGAGCCACTGCACCCGGCCTTTTCCATTATTTTTTAACTAGTTAATCCTGGTATGTAAGAAAGCTATTTGGCTCATGTATTTACTTTGTAAATGTTTCTCTTTGGAATTGTTAAAACTGAACTCTCCTTCCAGCTTTCATTATTGTTTGGTTGATGCTCTTGTGTGTTCTGACTCCTCTTGGCCCTGAACAAGTGGGATACCTGTATGGATCCTGCATGGAGCTGTTGTTTCAGATTTTTCCTGGGATCACCCCTGCCTACCCCTAGACTCTTGGCTGTCAGGGACAGGGTGGGATCCTCTCCTTGGCCCTCCTCCAGCATTGCATAGGATCCCTGTCTGTACAGGACCCCTGCTTGGGCACTTAGAGCTCTGAGTGAACTTTTCTATTCACCTTTTCTTAACCAAGTCTCATGACCAGGTAGGCATGGAATGCAGTTGGTCTTCAAGGGATATTTGTTGAAGGAATAAATGAATGACTAAAGTATTTTTCACTTCCCTTTTAGACCTACCAAATGACTTTATTGTGTTTGACAGATTTCTTCAACTTATTTTTTATTTTATTTTATTTTTAATTTTGAGATAGAGTCTTATTCTGTTGCTCAGGCTGGAGTGCAGTGGTGCAATGTTGGCTAACTGCAACCTCTGCCTCCCAAGTTCAGGCGATTCTCCCGCCTCAGCCTCCTGAGCAGCTGGGACTACAGGCGCCTACCACGATGCCAAGATAATTTTTATGTTTTTAGTAGAGAAGGGTTTTCACCATGTTAGCCAGGCTGGTTTTGAACTCCTGACCTCCAGTGATCCACCCTCCTGGGCCTCCCACAGTGCTGGGATTACAGGCATAAGCTGCCACACCTGGCCTCCTCAACTTATTTTTCAAGTTTTCTGTTGGTTTTATTTCTAGTCAACATGTGAATATTTTCTGATATTTTCACCTACCCTTATTTCATATTGCCTGCCCCAAGATCACACATTCCAGATACTTATCAATTTGACAGTGAAGTTTTTCATTGCTCTAATACGTAATGGCCACACGTACTTTGTAGTCTCCTGTAACCTGCTGGGTCTGTGACTCATGTTTTTTCTGACTTGATGATCCTCTCCTCCCTCCCAGATTCAGGCTTCTTCAGGGGAAACCAAGTACACTGGTACCTTGGACTGTGCAAAGAAGCTGTACCAGGAGTTTGGGATTCGAGGCATCTATAAAGGAACTGTACTTACCCTTATGCGAGGTAACTTTTGAGGCCTCCACTTGAGGTTACCTGGGGAGGTTACCTGAGGTGGATCTGCTACAGAGGGTCTTGCCCAGATTGCCAGATTAGCCTTGGTACCATGCATGTCATCTCTGACAATACTGGCAGTGAGCATCCTGGTTTTAGGCAGTCTCACTCTGGTCAGCATGGACAGAGATTAGGATGAGCGGACCTTCCAACCTTTCCAAGTGTCTGCAGGGGTAGAAGTCATGGCACTCACAGTTGGAGGGGAGTGGTAGGTAGATAGAAATCATCACTGGAGGGAGGAGTGGGAAGAAAGAGTGACTTGGGGACAGTGGGGATCTCTCTGGTTTTGAGGGGTATGTCCTGTTTTAGTGGCAGTAGGAAAGGCAGAGACAGTCTCCCTCTTGTCCTGAGATGGCAGCTTAGAGGAAGGCCAGATACACTAACTGTGGTTATAATGGTGGGCATGTCAGGTCACCACTGAGAGAGAACCTTATTTATTTATTTACTTATTTTTATTTTATTTTTTGAGACGGAGTCTCCCTCTGTCGCCCAGGCTGGAGTCAATGGCAAAATCTCAGTTCATTGCAGCCTCTGCCTCCTGGGTTCAAGCAATTCTTCTGCCTCAGCCTCCCGAGTAGCTGTGACTATAGGCGTGCACCACCAAGCCTGTCTATTTTTTTTTTTGAGATAGAGTCTTACTCTGTCACCCAGGCTGGAGTGCAGTGGTGTGATCTCGGCTCACTGCAACCTCCGCCTCCCAGGTTCAAGCAGTTCTCCTGCCTCAGCTTCCCAAGTAGCTGGGACTACAGGCACATGCCACCACACCCAGCTAATTTTTTATATTTTTAGTAGAGATGAGGTTTTACTATATTGACCAGGCTGGTCTCGAACTTCTGACCTCAGGTGATCCGCACACCTTGGTCTCCCAAAGTGCTGGGATAACAGTCGTGACTCACCACGCCTGGCCTATTTTATTTTTTGAGACGAAGTTTCATTCTTGTTGCCCAGGCTGGAGTGCAGTGGTGTGATCTCTGCTCAGTGCAACTTCTGCCTTCCAGGTTCAAGCAATTCTTATGCATCAGCCTCCCAAGTAGCTGGGATTACAGGCACATACCACCATGCCCAGCTAGTTTTTTGCATTTTTAGTAGAGACAGGGTTCACTATATTGGCCAGGGTGGTCTCAAACTCCTGACCTTAGGTGATCCACCCACCTCAGCCTCCTAAAGTGCTGGAATTACATGTGTGAGCCACCGTGCCGAGCCTCATTATTATTATTATTATTTGAGACAGAATCTTGCTCTGTCACCCAGGCTGGAGTGCAGTGGCACAATCTTGGCTCACTGCAACCTCTGCTTCCTGTGTTCAAGTGACTCTCCTGCCTCAGCCTCTTGAGTAGCTGGGGTTACAGGTGCATACCACTGTGCCTGGCTAATTTTTGTGCTTTTAGTAGAGATGAGGTTTCACCATGTTGGCCAGGCTGTTCTCGAACTTCTGACCTCAGGTGATCCACTGGCCTTGGCCTCCCAAAGTGTTGGGATTACAGGCATGAGCCACCAAGCCCAGCCAAGAGAACTTTATTTTATTTTATTTTATTTTTATTTTTATTTTTTATTATTATTATTTTTTTCAAAGATGGGGTTTCACCATGATGGCCAGGCTGTCTTGAACTCCTGACCTCAGGTGATCCACCCACCTCGGCCTCCCAAAGTGCTAGGATTACAGTTGTGAGCCACCGCACCCGGCCAAGAACTTTAATGAAATTATATCATGTGTGTTTATACTCACTCACACCAGTGCTTGGCCCAAAGCAGCATCTCATAGCTGCAAAGTGATTATTGCACATAGGATGTGGCTGCTGAGGAACTTCTCAGGAATCCCTGAAGGGTCTAGTGCCAAGCTTGGCTTTTCTGCATTCAAGAAATCTGTGGAGGCCAGGTGTGGTGGCTCACACTTGTAATCCCAGCACTCTGGGAGGCTGAGGTAAGAGGATCACTTAAGCCCAGGCGTTTGAGACCAGCCTGGGCAAAATAGTGATACGCTGTCTCTATTAAAATAAGAATAATCCAATTTGTAAAAGAAAAAACATCTGCAGGGATTTTTTTCCTTTTTTCTTTTTTTTTTTTTTTGAGCCAGAGTCGTACTCTGCTGCCCAGGCAAGAATGCAGTGGTGCAATCTTGGCTCACTGCAACTTCCACAGTGATGGGTTCAAGTGATTCTTGTGCTTCAGAATCCTGAGTAGCTGGGATTACAGGCATGTGCCACCAGACCTGGCTAATTTTGTATTTTTAGTAAAGACATTGCTTTTGCCATATTGACCAGGCTGGTCTTAAATTCCTGGCCTCAGGTGATCTGCCTGCCTTGGCCTCCCAAAGTGTTGGAATTATAGGCATGAGCCACCATGTCTGGCATTGTTTTTCTTTCTGATACTTTTTTAGTCACATAAATTACTACCATAGGCTAATGTTTAAAAAGCAAATAAATTGAACCAAATGTGGTCACTCAATTGAAAAACAATTTTACTAATAATTCAGGCTGGCCATGGACCTCCTGGCCTTAAGCAGTCCTCCTGCCTCAGCCTCCTAAAGTGCTGAGATTACAGGTGTGAGCCACGATGCCTGGCGAAGAGTTAATGTTCTTTAATTCACTTCTTTCTTGTCACTAACAGATGTCCCAGCTAGTGGAATGTATTTCATGACATATGAATGGCTGAAAAATATCTTCACTCCGGAAGGAAAGAGGTGAGGAGAACAGAACTTGGAAGCCACTTTCCCTAGTCATGGATGTGTTGCCCTCTCCCGTGGGTGAGTCTGAAAGCAGAAGTAGGACATGTTCTTGGCTTCATGTCTGCTTTCCTCTTGTGGCTGCTGAGGTCCAGCTAGCTCTTCTTACTCTGTGCCTCAGCCAGTGGAGCAAATATTTGAAACAGGTGCATGAAACTGCCTCCAAGGAGTGCCAGCAGCACTGGCCTTGTACCTCTTCTCCGTCATCCAGTTTTTGCCTCTCTGTAACTGCCCTGTCTGCCACAGGAAGGATAGTCTGAGTGCCACTATCACAGCCTTTGTCTAACTGGGGCTGTGGTTGGTGTTATACAGGGTCAGTGAGCTCAGTGCTCCTCGGATCTTGGTGGCTGGGGGCATTGCAGGGATCTTCAACTGGGCTGTGGCAATCCCCCCAGATGTGCTCAAGTCTCGATTCCAGACTGGTGAGTGGAAGGTAGTGGGGTGGATGGGGGCATAGTGGGTCCCAGCACTGGCTAATCCTGGGGTACAAAGTTAATAAGGCCCTAGGAAACTCACTCTCCATGGCAGTACCCAGCACCTGCCTGACCAACATTCCACCTCACAGTCATTTGCACTCTAGAAGCCCTAGACTCATTTTCATGACAGCCTAAACACAAGGTAAGTGTGATAAAATGTGAAGTCCACTCTCCCTCCCCCACATGAACCGGAGGGCTGTTTCATTCTTCTTCCCTCTTTTCTACTCCCTTGGCACAAGTAATTCAAGCACTTGTGCATTTGTCCCAAGGTGAACTGTTGTCTATGGATGGGTCCCAGATGACCTGCAAGGTGTCCTTTCCCCTGTGCTAGTCCTGACCCTTCAGGAAGACTTAACTACCAGTTTCTCCCCATGTGGATTGCCATGGTCAAATCAGGAAACTTCCTGAAGACTTGGAAATTGGGTTCTGCCCCACAGCACCTCCTGGGAAATATCCTAATGGTTTCAGAGATGTGCTGCGGGAGCTGATCCGGGATGAAGGAGTCGCATCCTTGTACAAAGGGTTCAATGCAGTGATGATCCGAGCCTTCCCAGCCAATGCGGTGAGTAGCTGGCAGGGCTGTGCTTTCCCTTGGGGGCTCAGAGCAGGGTGCATGTGGGCTGACTTTTGCTTGTTCCTGGGATAGGACTAGGGACTGAGCTTTCCCAAAGCCCTATCTTCAGCCAGAGCATTCCTTATTTACTCTCTTTCCTGAAGCTGTCAGGAGGATTTGCCTTTGGGGATCTCTGAGGTGGGGCTTTGATTTCCTGACCTGGCCATTAGAAGCACGCAGTTGTGAGGCCAGGCTCAGTGGCTCACGCCTGTAATCCCAGCACTTTGGGAGGCTGAGACGGGTGGATCATCTGAGGTCAGGAGTTCGACACCAGCCTGGCCAACACGGGGAAACCCTGTCTCTACTAAAAATACAAAAATTAGCTGGGCATGGTGGTGGGCTCCTGTATTTCCAGCTGCTCAGGAGGCTAAGGCAGGAGAATTGCTTGAACCCAGGAGGTGGAGGTTGCAGTGAGCTGAGATTGTGCCATTGTACTCCAACCTTGGTGACAAGAGCAAAACTCTGTCTCAAAAAAAAAAGGAAATAAAAAGAAGTGGGGAGTTGTGGGATATACATTTTGTTCTCCTCTTAGGAATGAGAGAGCAGAGCTTGCATCCTTGACGTGGCATGGGTCTGAGGTTAGGGAGGGGCTCTGGTCCTGACAGGGCCAGCAAAGCATAGTGCTTTGAATAGTCATTCCTGCTGGCTTTTTTCTTCCTCCCAACCCTTTCTCAGGCCTGTTTCCTTGGCTTTGAAGTTGCTATAAAGTTCCTTAATTGGGCCATCCCCAACTTGTGAGACTGAAGGCTGCTCAAGGCTTCTGAATGCTGGAAGCTGTCGCTGAGGAGGAGGAGTAGTGGACAGAACTAACCAGTCTTGGAGGGCAAGGGGAGGGGGACAGTGGGATCAGAGCCCTGTGCTTGGACTTGGTGAGACCGTTGCCTTAATCACATCCTGTACTTTGTATAACTTAGTGTGCCATTTTGAAACTTGAATTTATTCTTGTCAATTTAAGGGATCTTAAGGGGATTTGGAGATGGAACAAGTAGCTTCTAGACCAGATACTACCTGTGGCAAGAATGGTGGCTACCAGTTTTCTGCTGGTCCTACCATACCCAAAGTATTCCTCATTAAAGAGATAATCTCAGGTTCTCACTGGAGGCACTGTGCATGTTTTCAGCCAGCTCACCAGCTGAGATCTTCTTCAGTCCCTAGCCAGGAACACCCACTGGATTTCCAGGGTACCATCTAATCCTGAGCTACACATGTAGATATGGACTTGAGGCCCACATCTGTGTCCAAGTGGACTGGGCATATATGGCTAGTGGGAGATAGACTGTTAACTGTTGGATTTTGATTTTTTTTTTTTAATGCATGCAAGTAATCAAAAGTAAAACTAGAATAGTGTAATTTTCTGGGAGCAGGTGGAGAACTTTCCCTCCTACACAGTGAGGACAGTCCCAGTCTGCTGGGATAAGTGAGAAAGCCCAGGGTGTAGGAAGGCTCTTTTTGTACACTCTTTTCTCATGAGAGCTCCCTATTTTAACAAGAAATAATAAATGTTGCTTCTAATTTTTGCATTATGTTATATTTTCTTCTTTTGATTCTAGGACAGTTCAGTAGGCAGCCTATGGCCTTGGTGGAGGCTTTCAAGGATCCAATATCTTTCCCTGGGAGCTTTAGGCTGGGGAATCCAGCAGGAAGAGGTGGAGGAGGAGGAAGTTTTGGCTGGCTCTGCCTTCTCTGACTGCCCCAGCTCCAGCTGCTCTAGGGAGGGTGGGTGGGGTGGTGTGTCTTGATTGGTAATTGTTCACACAGGCCTCAATGCAAGCCTGACATGCAGGCCCCACCAAGGTCCAGCCTGTAACCCATCCCTTCATTTATTTCCCTCTCTGCCCTGAGCTCCATGGGTGTCTGAGATAACAGATGGAGAGTTAATTGTTCTATTTTTTTCTTTTCTTTCTTTCTTTTTTTTTTTTTTTTTTGAGTCAGTTGTTCTAAAAGGACAAAAGCAATCCTGGGTTTTCATGAGTTGCTGTGTGATCTGAGGTAGCTAGCTTGACTTTACTTATCAGGTAAATGATAATGTCCAGTTGTGTCCAGAAAAGGTGAGGGAGTTGGAGAGTCATAAGCTAGGCTGTTACTTTCTGGTTGAGGAGAGCTTGCTAAAGCTACTAGAACTGGACTCGTTGGTTGAGGAGAGCTTGCTGAAGCTACTGGAGCTGGGCTTTTCTGACATTGTCCCATCTGGTGGTCACAGTTACAGTTCCACTGGCACTTCCTGTCTCACTGCAGCTGCACAGAGACCCTTGGACTTTGGCTTTAGAACCATCATTCTGTCTCTAGTTTTGAACTGTTAAAATAAAAAAAAAAAAGCTGGGTGCGGTGGATCATGCCACACTTGTAATCCCAACACTTTGGGAAGCCAAGGAAGGAGGATCACTTGAGTCCAGGAGTTCAAGACCAGCCTGGGCAACATAGTAAGACTCTGTCTCTACACAAAATTTTTTAAAAAAGAATGAAGCCAGGTACAGTGTTTCATACCTGTAGTCCCTGCACTTTGGGAGGCTGAGGTGGGCAGATCACCAGGTCAGGAGTTCAAGACCAGTCTAGCCAACATAGTGAAACCTCATCTCTACTAAAAATACAAAAAATTAGCCTGTTGTGGTGGTATGCACCTGTAATCCCAGCTACTTGGGAGGCTAAGGCAGGATAATCACGTGAACCCAGGAGCTGGAGATTGCAATAAGCTGAGATCATGCCATTGCATTCCAGCCCGGGGGAAAAAGTGCAAGACTCTGTCTCAAAAAATAAAATAAAAATTAGCCAGACATGGTAGTGTGCACCTGTAGTCTCAGCTACTCAGGACATTGAGGCAGGAGGATCGCTTGAGCCCAGGAAGTTGAGGCCACAGTGAGCCGAGTGTGCATCACTGCACCGCAGCTTGGGCAACAGAGTAAGACCTGGTAAGAAGGGCAGGTACACACCCCTATCTGGGAATTGAAGCTGTGATCAACCCAGCAAGAAGCTGAAGACTTGGAACTTTAAAGAAGGAGGCTTTATTGCTTGGAATATATTTCCAAATGACTAGATAGGAATTATGGCAAGTAGAAAATAACATTTTTGGTCAGGCACAGTGCCTCACGCCTATAATCCCAGCACTTTAGGAGGCCAAGGCGGGCAGATCATGAGGTCAAGAGATGGAGACCATCCTGGCCATCATGGTGAAACTCTGTCTCTACTAAAAAAAAAAAATACAGCTGGGTGCAGTGGCTCACACCTGTAATCCCAGCACTTTGGGAGGCTGAGGCAGGTGGATCACGAGGTCACGAGTTTAAGACCATCCTGGCCAAGATGGTGAAACCCCGTCTCGACTAAAAATGCCAAAAATTAGCTGGGCATGGTGGCACGCGCCTGTATTCCCAGCTACTCAGGAGGCTGAGGCAGAGAATTGCCTAAAGACCTGGGAGGTGGAGGTTGCAATGAGCCGAGATCGAGCTACTGCACTACAGCCTGGGCAACAGAGTGAGACTCTGTCTCAGAAAAAGAAAAGAAAAGAGAAAAGAAAAGATCAGCTGGGTGTGGTGGTACTTGCCTGTTGTCCCAGCTACTTGGGAGGCTGAGGCAGGAGAATCACTTGAACCTGGGAGGCAGAGGTTGCAGTGAGTGGAGATTGCACCACTGCACTTCAGCCTGGCTGACAGAGTGAGACTCTGTCTGAAAAAAAAAATTAATTTTTATTAATTAAATTTTTTTAGAGACAGGGTCTTACTCTGTCAGCCAGGCTAGAGTGCAGTGGTGAGATCAGAGCTCACTGCTGAACTCAAATGATCCTCCCGCCTCTGCCTCCCAAGTAGCTGGAACTACAGGTGTGTACCACTGTGTCTGGCTATTAAAAAAAGAAAATTTGTAGAGATGGGGTTCTCACTATGTCTCCCAGGCTGAACAGTTTTTAAAGATGAAAACTGTGGCTGGGTGCAGTGGCTTATGCCTGTAATCCCAGCATTTTGGGAGGCTGAGGTAAGTGGATCATCTGAGATCAGGAGTTTGAGACCACCCTGGCCCATATGGAGAAACCCTGTCTCTACTAAAAATACAAAAAAATTAGCCAGAGTTGTGGTGGTAACCTGTAATCCCAGCTTCTCGGGAGGCTGAGGCAAGAGAATTGCTTAAACCTTGGAGTTGGAGGTTTCAGTGAGCCAAGATTGCGCCATTGCACTCCAGCCTGGGTGACAGAGTGGGACTCCATTTCAAAAATAAAGAAAAGAAAAGAAAATTGTATATTCTCTATCTGGCAAGGTTAATTAAATGTTAAGCCTGCTTCCTCTAATGCTGGAGGATGTCTGTTTAATATCACATTGATTTGGAGATGGCCATATATGTGTCTCCTGAAGCTCTTCTTTTTATTTATTTATAATTAAAAAAAATCTTTCTCCACACATTTATTCTCTGAAATCTCTTCTTTTTAAATCTTATTTAAAAAAATTTTTTTTTTGAGACAGAGTTCATTCTGTCACTCAGTACAGGAGCATGATCATGGCTCACTGCAGCCTTGACCTCTCGGGCCCAAGCGACTTTTCCACCTCAGCCTCCTGAGTAGCTGGGACCACAGGCATATATTACTATGCCCAGATAATTTTTTAAAATTAATTTTTTGTAGAGATGTAGTTTCCCTATGTTGCCCAGGCTGGTCTTGAATTCCTGGGCTCCCACCTTGGCCTACCAAAGTGCTGGGATTACACGTGTGTACCACTGTGCTCAGCCTGACGCTCTTGATATCATCCAGTCCTAAGACTGTTTTAAATTTTAAATTCGAATTTTTTTTTGAGACAGAATTTTGCTCTTCTTGCCCCAGGCTAGAGTGCAATGGTGCGATCTCAGCTCACTGCAACCTCAGCCTCCTGAGTTTAAGCGATTCTCCCGCCTCAGCCTCCTGAGTAGCTGGGATTACAGGTATGTGCCACCGTGCCACCACATCCTGCTAATTTTGTATTTTTAGTAGAGACAGGGTTTCTCCATGTTGGTCAGGCTGGTCTCAAATTCCCAACTTCCGGTGATCCACTTGCCTTGGCCTCCCAAAGTGCTGGGATTACATGTGTGAGCCACTGCATCTGGCCATTTTTTTTTTTTTTTCTGAGACAAAGTCTTGCTCTGTCACCCTGGCTGGAATGCAGTGGTGCGATCTCAGCTCCTTGCTGCAGCCTCCACCTCAAACGACTCTCCTACTTCAACCTTCCAAGGTTGACTACAGGCACCTGCCACCAAGCCCAGCTAATTTTTGTATTTTTGGTAGAGACAGCGTTTCCCCACGTTGGCCAGGCTGGTTTTGAACTCCTGATCTCAAGTGATCCACCCACCTTGGCCTCCCAAAGTGCTGGGATTATATGGGTGAGCCACTGTGCCCAACCAAAACTGTTCTAAAACTTCAGCTTTTGCCTAGAGGCTCCTATAACTGTCTGTGTCTCTGGATAATTTGCCCTTTGAAAAATTTTTCATTTTAAAATGGAGTATTTTGGTACTTTGGTGTTAGTGATGGTAAATTTTTTTACTCCTTTGGGTGTTCAATAGATGTTAAGTCAAATAGGGAAGCCCCTGGAGGCATATTTGTGAAGGGAGCAGAGCAGATGTTGGGTAACTCCCTCCTGGCTGGTGCTTCCTTTTATGATGCACTTTGAAATGCCACCTGTTCCTGATATATTTCTTCTCTTCCTGACAGGAGTAAGGGGTGGGGGAAAATTGGGGCCCTCCCTAGCAATTTCTCTTTCACAGACAGTCATAACTGGGAGCCAGACAGTGAT
Organism: Plecturocebus donacophilus; assembly: GCA_004027715.1. Classification (NCBI taxonomy): domain Eukaryota; kingdom Metazoa; phylum Chordata; class Mammalia; order Primates; family Pitheciidae; genus Plecturocebus; species Plecturocebus donacophilus. Next base: position 25,302 of record PVKP010004025.1, read on the forward strand.
TTTTTCAATAACCAACTGGTGATAAAAGCCTCACCCAGGCACCAAGAAGCATATAACTGGGCCAAAGGTGAAGGACGGAGCACAGGTTGTTGCAACAGTGACCTGTTAAAAGCACAGTAGCCCCATTTCAGCTATAAAGCTGTACCATCTCTACCCCACATTTGTTTCCCTATAGACTTTTGAGGATGGAACCCTCTACATCTTTTCTAACCTCCTTACAAATTTATTCTCTTATTTCTTTATCCCCTTGTAACTCAATGTTTAATGGGTAAGGATTTGTTTGTTTGCTTTTTGAGAGTGAGTCTCCCTCTTTCTCCCAGGCCAGAGTGCAATGGCATGATCTTGGCTCTCTGCAACCTCTGCCTCCCGGGTTCAAGTGATTCTCCTGGATCAGCCTCCTGAGTAGCTGGGATTGCCAGTACACACCACCACACCCAGCTAATTTTTGTGTTTTTAATAGAGATGGGGTTTTGCCTTTTTTGGAGAGACTGGGCCTGAATTCCTGACCTCAAGTGATCCACCCACTTCTGTGTCCCAAAGTGCTGGGATTACAGGTGTGAGCCACTATACCCGGCCTTAATTTTTGTATTTTTTGGTAAAGATGGGGTTTTATCATGTTGGCCAGGCTGGTCTCAAACTTCTGACCTCAGGTGATCTGCCCACCTTGGCCTCCCAAAGTGCTGCAATTACAGGCATGAGCCACCGCACCTGGCCTCTGGGTAGGGATTTTGACCCCCACTTTCAGCTGTGGAAGCCAAGGCTCAGACAGGGTAAACTGATCTGCAAAGGTCATTGGCAAATTGATAATGAAGTGTGGATTGTGTGGGTATCCTGAAAAAAGACTTGTGATGCTATCAGAGGCTGTCCTGAGGTTGTTTGATCCAGGCTCCAGGAGACCTGTCTGTACCACCTGGTCCAAGCTTACGTACCTGGCCTGTGAATCAGATTGTGGGTGGTTCACAGAGTCCTGACAGGCTCTGGGAAGGCCCCAGGGCCAGGTGTCCCTGAGGATTCACTTTTCTGCTTTCTCTGCTATGGTAAGCATGCAGACCTGTGATTTTCCAGCCAGGTTCCCCGTGCTTTCTAGGTTCTGTCCTTGCCCTGAGGTATCTCAGATGCAGACCCTGTCCACTGCAGAGACTGACACTTTCTCAGGACATAGTGTTTTGGCATGGGGGTGGCTCCCAGGTACACAAATGTGGCCTGGGAACTAACTGCTCCCTGGAGCATGGGCACTTATTGAAATAGATCAGATTGATTGCAGTACATTGAGCTCCATAGAGACAACACTGGGGAATTAGCCAGGCATGGTGGAATGCACCTGTAGTCCCAGCTACTAGGGAGGCAGAGGCAGGAGAATCGCTGGACTCTGGGAGGCAGAGGTTGCAGTGAGCCGAGATCATGCCATTGCATTCCAGCCTGGGTGACAGAGCAAAACTCCATCTCCAAAAAATAAATAAAAATAAAGTAAAAAAATAAAAATAAAAAGAGACAACGCTGGGGCAAGTGAGAGTCAGATGGGCACTGGGTGACTCTGCCTTGCTAAGGAAAAATAACTAAATGTGGGCAAAGGAGATCCTAAGAAGCCGAGAGGCAAAATGTCATCGTATGCATTTTTTGTGCAAACTTGTCGGGAGGAGCATACGAAGAAGCACCCAGATGCTTCAGTCAACTTCTCAGAGTTTTCTAAGAAGTGCTGAGAGAGGTGGAAGACAATGTTGCTAAAGAGAAAGAAAAATTCTAAGATACAGCAAAGGTGGACAAGGCCCGTTATGAAAGAGAAATGAAGACCTATATCCCTCCTAAAGGGGAGACAAAAAAGAAGTTCAAGGATCCCAATGCACCCAAGAGGTCTTTTTCCTGTTCTGCTCTGAGTATGACCAAAAAATCAAAGAAGAACATCCTGGCCTGTCCATTTGTGATGTTGCAAAGAAACTAGGGGACATGTGGAATAACACTCCTGCAGATGACAAGCAGCCTTATGAAAAGAAGGCTTCGAAGCTGAAGGAAAAATACAAAAAGGTGAAATACCATTGATTTGATAATCAACAACAAAAAAAGAAAAATATGAAAAGGATATTGCGCATATCGAGCTGAAGGAAAGCCTGATGCAGCAAAAAAGGGAGTTGTCAAGTCTGAAAAAAGCAAGAGAAAGAAGGAAGAGGAAGAAGATGATGACGATGCATAAGTTCGTTCTAGCGGTTTTTTTCTTGTCTATAAAGCATTTAACCCCCCTGTACACAACTCACTCCTTTTAAAGAAAAAAATTGAAATGTAAGGCTGTGTAAGATTTGTTTTTAAACTGTACAGTGTTTTTTTGGTATAGTTAACACACTACCCAAATATGTCTTTAGAAAGCCCTGTCCTGGTGATATTTTCAGTAGCCACTAACCTTGCGTGGTATAGTATGGGGGTTGTAAATTGGCACCGAAATTTAAAGCAGTTTCTTGTTGGTGCACAGCACAAATTAGTTCTATATGGGGATGGCAGTTTTTTCATTTTCAGTTGTCTCTGATGTAGCTTATACGAAATAATTGTTGTTCTGTTAACTGAACACCACTCTGTAATTGCAAAAAAAAAAAATGTTGTAGCTGTTTTGTTGACATTCTGAATGCTTCTAAGTAAATACAATTTTTTTTGTTAAATTAGAAAAAAATAGATCAGATTTCCTGGACAAAAGGCAGTGGCCTTGTTGGAGAAGCCACGATAGAGGCTGAAAAGCAGCTTGGGTGAGGGCAGAGAAAACATAGCCCACTTCCTCAATCTCTCTTACCAACTAGAGGCTCATGAACACTTCCAAGGCAACATAGAAACTGTTGCTGGTAGGAACTAAGTGAGCTGAGAGTACTAAATCAGGGAGGGCCTGGCATGCAGAGGTGGTCAGATGACTAGCAGATCCCAGGAGATTGGTAGGGGACTGGAATGGCTTAGAAAAGTGGTCCTTTGATCAAGTAAGAGGGAAGTGTTTCTGCTGGAGCTGAGTCTCACAAGTATGCAGAGAGCATAAGATATTTAAGCTGGAGGATCTGAGCCAAGAGCAGGCCTTCAGAGGAGTTCAGGGAAATTTAGGCCCCTCCTTTCATCTTGGAGAGACAGAGAGAAATGTTTGAATAATAAACCTATCAAGAGTGTACAAAATTCTTTGTTTCATTGGAAATAGCAATAGTACCCTACCCATGTTCATTTACACCAAGACCCGTTGCTTTTGGGCTAAACAACACGTGTCCCACCTGTGCTACTATGCATCCATAGTTGTAAACATCTCTGCGAATTGGCCCCATTGTGTCCATATCTGTGCCTGTGGTTGGTGATATGGCAGTTTGTGCAAGACGTTGACTGCCTGCTGAGTTGTGAGTAGGATTAGATTGGCATATAGCATCCTCAGGGTTCTGGGGCCTCCTCCCCTCCTCCTGTGTAATTCTCTTGCTTCTAAGGGTCTCTGCTGTTGGCCTTTTCCACCATCACTTGCTGTTGGCAGCTGTATCTCAGTTACTAGCTGCCTCTGGGTTTAGTTGCCATGGTAACCTCCAGTGGTGCAGCTGGACAGGCTTGAATGCAGGCAGGATAAATACAGGATAAGGACAGAAGATGCGGGGTTCAGGCTCCTGGTATTCCTCTCCTGTTACAGGGCCCTCTTCTTTGGCCAGCTTAACTGGGCATTCATGAAGACCCTGGGGGCTCTACTTGTTACTGAAGGGCTGGCCAGAAGGGGCAGAGATGGACCCCTGCTCTGGGGACCAAGTGCTGGGGGAGAGTGCCAGGTTGAACCTGGAGGCTAGCTGCCCATCCTTGTTCTGAGGCTGGTCTATGGAAACCCATGAGGAGCAGCTATAGGGTTCCTGCTTTCTGTGGCTATATGGCAGATGCACCTGTATATGGTAGCTGCACCTGACAGCAATAACTTAAGCATACTCTGAAAATGACCCTGCCTAAATGACAGGGTCATTTTCAGAGTATGCTTAAGTTATTAAGGCAGATGCACCTGAATGTTAGGAGTTCCAAATGACGACAACCTGGAGATTCATTCCTTACCCACGAGGAATATCTGAGCCCCCATCCTGTCCTGTGACTGTACAGGGGATTGAGGCCTTTTGTTTTGGGTTAAATCAAAGTTGTTAAGGGGAGAGTGTTAAGTGAAAATGCTATGTATATGGCATGCTTTTTGCAGGTGAGGCAGTTCTATCTAGCTCTGCTCCACTGGACTGCTCTGTATCAACCCTATGTCTTGTTTGCTGGCTCTGGATCACTTTTGGCCTCTCGAACCTGGTGCCATCCCTACTGAAGTTAATAGGGGTCTGATGGCTGAGCACAGTGGCTCATGCCTATAATCCCAGCAGTTTGGAAGGCTGAGGTGGGTGGATCGCCTGAGTTCAGGAGTTTGAGACCAACTTGGCCAACATGATGAAACCCCGTCTCTACTGAAAACGCAAAAATTAGCCAGGTGTGGTGGTGTGTATGTGTAGTCCCAGCTACTTGGAAAGCTGAGGCAGGAGAATCACTTGAACCCAAGAGGTGGAGGTTACAGTGAGCAGAGGTAGTGCCACTGCACTCCAGCCTAGGTGAGAGTGAGACTCTGTCTCAAAAAGAAAGAAAGAAAAAAGGCCAGGCAAGGTGGCTCACACCTGTAATCCTAGCACTTTGGGAGGCTGAGGCAAGCAGATGACTTGAGATCAGGAGATCGAGACCAGCCTGGCCAATATGGTGAAACTCCATCTCTATTAAAAAAAAAAAAAAAAAAAAAAGATACCCATGGTGGTGCATGCCTGTAATTCCAGCTACTTGGGAGGCTGAGGCAGGAGAATCGCTTGAACTCAGGAGGCAGAGGTTGCAGTGAGCCGAGATTGTGCCATTGTTGCCCTCCAGTCTGGGCAACAAGGGCAAAACTCTGTCTCAAAAAAAAAAAAATTAGCCGGACTTGGTGGTGGGCGCCTGTAGTCCCAGATACTCGGGAGGCTGAGGCAGAAGTATTGCTTGAACCCAGGAGGCGGAGTTTGGAGTGAGCTGAGATCACGCCAGTGCACTGGAGCCTGGGTGACAGAGCGAAACTCGGTCTCAAAAAAGACAAAAGGCCAGGTGTAGTAGCTCACACTTGGGTGGGTAACAAGGTCAGGAGTTCAAGACCAGCCTGGCCAACATGGTGAAACCCTGTCTCTACTAAAAAAACAAAAAACAAAAATTACCTGGGCATGGTGGCGGGTGCCTGTAGTCCCAGCTACTTGGGAGGCTGAGGCAGGAGAATCGCTTGAACCAGGAGGCAGAGGTTGCAGTGAGCTGAGATTACGCCTGGGTGATAGCACTGGACGTGGTGGCTCACAACTGTAATCCCAGCACTTTGGGAGGCCGAGGCAGGCAGGTCACCTGAGGTCAAGAGTTTGACACCAGCCTGGCCAACATGGTGAAGCCCCGTCTCTACTAAAAAATACAAAAAGTTACCCAGGCATGGTGGCATGCACCTGTATTTCCAGCTACTGGGGAGGCTGAGACATGAGAATCACTTGAACTCAGGAGGTAAAGGTTGCAGGTTGCAATGAGCCGAGATCGCACTACTGCACTCCAGCCTGGGTGACAGTAAGACTCCGTCTCAAAAAAAAAAAAAAAAAAAAAAAAAAATAGCGATTTGGTACAACAATGGCCCTCATTCCTTCCAGGATGCCTTTTGAATCCTCTTTGCTTTGGTGGTTGGATGAGCTGTGGGGCATCTGAGAACAAGTCAGGCTGACTGGCCTGCTTCAGGCAGAAGCCAGTAAGAGTTCCTTGGAGCAATTTGGAAAACTCACCCATACTCAACTCTGTTGTCAGCCCTAGGAGTGGCCTTTCTCTTCTCTATTTTGTTTTGTTTTGTTTTGTTTGAGATGGAGTCTCACTCTGTGACCCAGGCTGGTGTGCACTGGCGAGATCTCGGCTCACTGCAGCCTCCGCCTCCCAGGTTCCAGCGATTCTCCTGCTTTAACCTCCCGAGTAGCTGGGATTACAGGTGCCCACCACCACACCCAGCCAATTTTTGTATTTTCAGTAGAGATAGGTTTTCACCATTTTGGCCAGGCTGTTCTCAAACTCTTGGCCTTGTGATCTGCCTGCCTCGGCCTCCCAAAGTGCTGGGATTAAAGGCGTGAGCCACCACACGTGGCCTCTCTCTTCTATTTTGTAATCAAGGTCGAAGTCTTAACTGTACAGGTGCCAGTCTCCCTTTAAAACATATAAAACATAAAACCAGCAGGCCTTGTGGCTCACACCTGTAATCCCAGCACTTTGGGAGGCCGAGATGGGCTGATCATGAGGTCAGGAGTTTGAGACCAGCCTGGCCAACATGGTGGAACCTCATCTCTACTAAAAATACAAAAATTAGCCGGACGTGGTGGCGTCTGCCTGTAATCCCAGCTACTCGGGAGGCTGAGGCAGGAGAATTGCTTGAACCCCGGAGGCGGAGGTTGCAGTGAGCTGAAATCATGCCACTGCAATCTAGCCTGGGAGACAGAGCAAGACTCTGACTCAAAATAACAACAACATATAAAACCTGACAATATGGGCAAACTAGGGAATGGAGTTGTGAATTTGCCTTTCCAAAAGGTTGGCTAACAGATTGCTTGAAAAGGGGCAGATCCCCAGGTGTTGGCAGTACCATGGAAGTCACACCTAGGTTTTCTGGATATTGTGTCAAGGCTGATCCCTGCAAGACTTGGATCAGTCTACCCAAGAGCAGAGAAGAGGTGAGGGACACTACCCCTCCAGCTCCACATTGCTTGTCCTTAAATGGGGTCTTCATATTCTGAGATACAGCTTTAAAGTGGGGGGTCCCAGCTGAGACTATGAGGTCAGGAGAGCAGTATCTTTGGCTCTGCTTGCTGTATCAAGTTTACCATTTAGCCAGTAGACCTTTTCTAAGAGTATGCAATAAGGACTGAGCAGGAAAAAAGTTGGAGACTGCCTCTCCCCTCACAAAGTTGATGATCCAAGATTCTTCTTAGGGGTCAAGAAACTTGTCTAGGGAGACACTGCTGTTTATAATCACAGGCCTGCTTAGCCTAGAGCCTGGGCTGACCTCTGCATCAGTGGGGATGAGGTGCTCCTTGCTCCCAACTGCTCAGCTCCCAGCAGTATTGAACTCCTGGGTGTGTGCCAAGCCTGTATGGGAGGTGCTAGGGAGGATTTTAATTAATACTGGATAATTACCAGGTGGTGGTGAAGCATCCCAAATGCCTTCAGGTTCCCAAACCTACAGCTACTGTCTTCCTGCCTGGGCCTGGAAAGGAGAGGGGGGGACTTTGCCCTATGCCCAGTGGGGCTCTGGTTAGCACATAGGCTGTGGTCTGACATCCCAGGAAGGTCTCCATCTTTTTAAATTCCCTTCCAGTTTGGAAGGAGGAGGAGAGCAGTTTGGGAAATAGCCTGGCCTCTGCAGTTCACCTATACCGTCTCCCCAGGGGCAAAGGATAACAACACCTTGTGGTCTGCTCAACTTCATCAAGCAGTGTTGGCCTAGGGTCCAGTGTAGAGTGTGGGGAGAGGACTGGGCAGACAGACCTGTGGATCCTGGTGAGAGTGCTCCAGGAGGAAAAGACACAGAGGTCTTTCCTGCTTTTGGCTTTATTTCCCTTTCTCATTGTACACATTTGGCTGAGTGAACTCTTTCAAATTTATTTTTCTGCCGGTGGCTCTCAAATTATGATCTCACTGAAACGCCTACTTCCTACAAGGCCTTCCCCATTTGACATCTTAGAGACCCGCCAGACTCCTGAGTTATTCCACCATTCCACCTGGCAGCCACGGTGGTCCTGACTCCACCAGGCCTTTGCTCTTGTTGTATGTTCAGATGGCTTTCCTCCAGATCTTCCCCTGGTCGGGTCCTGCTCAGGCCTCAGGGCCAGCTTGAATGTCACCCCCAAAAGTGAGCCCTCTCTTGCCCTTCATCACAGCAGAACCACACTGAGGTGCTCATGTTTCTGCGTCTTGCTGTGTCTCTGGTGCTAAGTGCCAGCAAACAGGAGGCTCTTGGCATCTACTGAAAGAATAATTTAAAGGTCTTCAGGACCAGGCGAGAGGCACTAATCGGTCGCCTTCATGGGTAGACCATTCGTTACCTAATTCCCTGGATTCCCGCCGGGACCTGGCAGCTGGAACCCTCCACTGCCTTGACCCTCGACAGTCCGATGGGCGGGCCGCCCAGTGGCGCAAGCGCACTGAGGGCCGGTGCTAGGCGGGGACGCGCACGCCCGCGACCGCGTGCGTCACAACCAGGGTGCCCGCCCCTCTCGTCCAGCTCGTCTGCCCATGGGTCCCTGCGGCGGCAGCGGCTGCCCAGTGACAGCGGCGGCAGTGCCAGGCCGGCCGTGGTAGCGTAGGGTTGCCCTGCCCGGAAACGCAGAGCCGGCCAAAGAGCGGGGTGACGCGAGGAAGGCCGAGCCTGGGCCGCGCGCGAAGAGACCTCGCGGGCCAGGAGCAAAAGGCCGACGTGAGTGAGCGCGGAGACAGTGGCCGCAGGCGGCCCAACCCGTCCATCCCCTCGGCCGCCGCCGGCATGAGCCACATCCAGATCCCGCCGGGGCTCACGGAGCTGCTGCAGGGCTACACCGTGGAGGTGCTGCGACAGCAGCCGCCTGACCTCGTCGAATTCGCAGTGGACTACTTCACTCGCCTGCGCGAGGCCCGCGCCCCTGCCACAGCCCTGCCCGCCGCCACCCCACGCCAGAGCCCGGGCCACACCACCCCAGAACCCGGCCCGGACCACGTCGCCGACGCCAACGGGGACAGCGAGTCGGAGGAGGACGAGGACTTGGAAGGTAGGCTGTGGGCGGGGCCCTGGGGAATGGTGCAGGAGAGCTCCAGAGGTCTAGAGGGGTGGCGGGGAGCCGGTTGTCGCGCCGGGGGCCAGCCTACTGCGGGCTGGGACTGGGAGCTTCTAGCGTTTCCCTGAGACACCGGCGTGAGCCCGCGTGCGCCACTTCCAAACTGAGCTCCGCGGTCCTGCGAGCCCTGGAACGTACCGAGTGATTTGTCAGATTCAGTCTTGAAGGAAACGTGCGCGTTGTCGGCCCCGCCAGAGGATCCCTCGCCTTGGCTTGAAACCCTTCACCAGGCTTGGCTTCGAAGACAAAAGCATTCATATCCAGTGACTCGTGTTTAATTGATAGGACAGTAAGTTTGTTTGGAAAGAATTCATTTTTTTGAAAAGTTACTGTGAAAACTTTTAAACATAGACAAAAGAGGAAAGGTGAGATAAATCCTTATATGCCATCACCTACATTTAACAGTTGTATTTGTCACAGAGTTTCATCTATACCCTTTTTTCTTTCTTTAACAAAGTGCATTAAAGTAAATCTCTCAGGTCACTTCACCTGTGCTTACTTGAGTATGTATTTCTTAAAACATGGTCCCCGGGAAATTCCTATTTTAAAAAATCTGGCCAAAATGATTGAATCAAATTTGGTGAGAGTAAATAACTATCTTGCCGGCCGGGGCAGTTGGCCCCTGTAGTCCCAGCTACTCTGGAGGCTGAGGAGGAGATATCCCTAGAGTCCAAGAGTTGGAGACCAGCCTGGGCAAAATAGACACCCTACTCCATTTTAAAAAGGAAAAACCTGGCCAGGTGTGGTGGTTTACTCCTATAATCCCAGCACTTTGAGAGGCTGAGGCCGGTGGATTACTTGAGGTCAGGAGTTTGAGACCAGCCTGACAAACGTGGCGAAACCGTGTTTCTACTAAAAGTACAAAAATTAGCTAGGTGTGGTGGCAGGCGCCTGTAATCCCAGCTACTTAGGAGGCTGAGGCAGGGAGAATCGCTTGAACCCGGGAGGCGGAGGTTGCAGTGAGACGAGATCACGCCATTGCGCTCCAGCCTGGGCGACAGAGCAAGACTCTGTCTAAAAAAAAAAAAGGGAAAAACCCAATAACTATCTTCTTGTTTACTCTGGATTGTAGCTTTAAAGCAAAGGATCCCAGCTGAGACTGTGAGGTCAGGAGAGCAGCTTCATTGGCTCTGCTTGCTGTGTCAAGATTTATCATTCAGTAATAGTAAACCTTCAAGAGTATGCAATAAGGACTGAGCAGGAAACAAGTTGAAGACTGTCCCTCTCCTTACAAAGTTGGTGATCCAAGATCATCACACTTTTTTTTTTAAGACAGAATCTCAAAAAAAAAAAAGGTATCTCGCTCTGTTACCCAGATTGCAGCGTAGTAGTGCAATCAGGGCTCAGTGTCAAGATTTATCATTTAGTAATGGTCAGTAAACCTCCAAGAGTATGTAATCAGGACTGAGTAGGAAACAAGTTGGAGAGTGTCCCTCCCCTCACAAAATTGATGATCCAAGATCATCACACCTTTTTTTTTTTTAAAGACAGGATCTCGCTCTGTCATCTGGGCTGGAGTGTAGTGGTGCAGTCGGGGCTCACTGCAGCCCCAACCTCCTAAGCTCAAGGTATTCTCCCACTTCGGCCTATCAAGTAGTGGGGACTATAGGTGTGTGCCACTACAAAAGTGCTTGGCCTCCCAAAGTGCTGGGATTACAGGCAAGAGCTACTGCTCCTGGCCAAAATAACACTTACTACATCTGATCTAAGCAGGGGTGTTAAGAAACAATTACAGTTTCCTTGGTTGCTTCAACATACGCTTTGTCAATTTAAGAGTAGAATTAGCCTACTTTTGAACAACTAAAATTTAGCAAAACAGTGACACCATTTGAGAAGGCAAGTTAGAATCTTATTATTACTAGATTACACACACAAAACTAGTTCTGAGTTGTATCTGGTGTGGCCCAGTATTCAAGTTACGGCTGGCTGACAAGGAGTTAATTAACAGTCATTGCTGTGGGAGGTTACAAGCTTTGGTGCGCTGGACAATCTCCCTAAAGGTATTCATGCTAAAAGAGTAACAGTTGAGCTTCTGGGTTTCCCTTGATTTATTGCCCATTACATCGTGGGTTTTTGGGAAATTAGAAATTACTTTCTAAACTCTGCCACTGGTTTGCTTTTTGGTCTTGGACAACTTGTCAGACCTGTTTGATCTCAGATTTTCTTATCTTCAAAATGAGAACAGTGACAACAATCTCCCAGGGATAAATGTGTTTTTAAAAGCTTTATTTCAGGAGTGAATTCTAGGTTTGTTTCACTGTCATCTCTATAAATCACAAAGCAGTAACCTACTTTGAGACCATTTTTATTTACACAACATTAGGATTTATGAAATTAGCCTCAAATGAGTAAAACAATTTACAAGTTTTTGTATTTATTCTTTGTCATCTTTGATATTCAAAATTGAGTTGACTTAAAAATCGTTGTACTCTATTTTATTGGTATTTAAGTATTTTTGATGTGTGAAGTGGCAAAATCACTACGCCTTATAGTAATTACAGAAATCACTACAAGATGGATTTCTATTTACAAATAATAGATGAAAAATACATTGCATACAATGAGATACCACTTCATACCTGTTAGGATGTTTATAAAACAGAAAATAGCCGGGATGTAGAGAGGTTGGAACCCTTGTGCATTTCTCATGGGAATATAAAATGCTCCAGCTGCTGTGAAAAACAGTTTGGTGGTTCCTCAAAAAGTAGTTAAACATAAAATTACCATAGGTAGAACAATTTCACTCCTAGGTATATACCCAAAATAATTTAAAGCAGGGAGTTAAACAGATACTTATATTCCATTATTTATAGTAGTCAAAAGGTGAAAACATGGCACATGCCTGTAATCCAGCACTTTGGGAGGCCGAGGCAGGTGGAGCACCTGAGGTCAGGAGTTTGAGACCAGCTCAACATGGTGAAATCCTGTCTCTACTAAAAAAAAAAAAAAAAAAAAAAAAAAAAGAAAAAAAAATTAGCTTGACCTGGTGGCAGTCGCCTGTAATCTCAACTACCTGGGAGGCTGAGTCAGGATAATTGTTTGAACCCGGGAGGCGGAGGTAGCAGTAAGCCAAGATCAGGCCATTGCACTCTAGTCTGGGCTACGAGAGTGAAACTCTGTCTCAAAAAGAAAAGCTAAAACAAACCAGGTATCCATCAGTAAATGAATGGATAAACTAAATATGGTATATACATGCAGTGGAAAATTCTCCATCCTTTTTTTTTTCTTTGTCACTCTTGTCACTCAGGCTGGAGTGCAGTGGTGTGATCCCTACTTACTGCAACTTCCATCTCCTGGGTTCAAGCAATTCTCCTCCTTCAGCTTCTTAAGTAGCTGGGACTACAGGTGCGTGCCACCATGCCTGGCTAGGTTTTGTATTTTTAGTAGAGACGGGGTTTCACCATATTGGTCAGGCTGGTCTCGAACTCCTGACCTCAGGTGATCCATCCACCTTGGCCTTCCAAAGTGCTGAGATTACAGGTGTGAGCCACCTGCTCGGCCTCAACCATAACAAATTTTAGAACATTTTTCCTCACCCCAAAAAGAAGTCCCATACACTGTATTTTTTATTTTTATTTTTTAGATGGAATCTCTCTCCATTGCTCTGGCTGGAGTGCAGTGGTGCAATCTTGGCTCACTGCAACCTCCACCTCCTGGGTTCAAGCAGTTCTCTGCCTCAGTCTTCTGAGTAGCTGGGATTACAGGCATGTGCCACTGTGCCTGTCTAATTTTTGTATTTTTTAGGAGAGACAGGATTTTGCCATGTTGGCCAGGCTGGTTGCGAACTCCTGACCTCAGGTGATCTGCCCACCTGGGCCTCCCAAAGTGCTGGGATTATAGGTGTAAGCCACTGTACCTAGCCCCCATATACTTTAGTCATCCCCTCACCAACATCCTCATTTCCCTCATCCTTAGGCAACTTCTAATCTACTTTTGTCTCTACTGTTTGCCTATTCTGGACATTTCATATAAATGGAATCATATAATATATGGTCTTTTGCCGCTGGCACTTAGCATCCATGTTATAAGCATATATCAGTACTTCATTTTTTTTTTTTCCTTTTTCCACTTGTTCTAAACTTCTTTTTTTTTTTTAATTGCCAAATACTATTCCATTGTCTGGAAATACCATTCATTTCTGGATATACCATTTGTTTATCTGTTTGTCAGTTGATGGACATATAGATTGTTTCCACTCTTTGACTATTATGAATAATGCTGCCACAAACATTTATGTGTACAAGTTCTATGTCGACCTATGTTTTCATTTCACATAGGAGTAGAATTGCAGGGTCATATGGTAGAATTACTGTTTAACCTTTTGAGGAATTGCCAGCCTATTTTCCAAAGTGGCTGAACCATATTACATTCCAACCAGCAGTGTTTTGAGTGTTCTAATTCCTCTACATCTTTATCAAAACTTATCTGTCTTCTAAAATTATTATAGCCAAACTATTGGTGTGAAGTAGTACCTCATCGTGGTTTTGATTTGCATTTCTATAATGACTAATGATGTTGAGTGAGCATCTTTCCATATATTTGTCATTTGCATTTTTTTTTTTTAATTTATTAAAATAGAATTGTCACCCTGTTGCCCAGGTCACAGTATATTGGCACAATCATAGGTCACTACAGTCTTGAACTCCTGTGCTCACCTTCCCACCTCAACCTCCTAAGTAGCTGGGATAGTAGGCATGTGCCACCATACCTGGCTAATTTTTATTTTTATTACTATTATTTTTGAGACAGAGTCTCTCACCCAGGCTGGAGTACAGTAGTGCAGTCACAGCTCACTGCAGTCTCACCCTTGTAGGCTCAAGTGATCGTCTCACCTTAGCCTCCCAAGTAGCTGAGACTACAGGCATACACCATGCCTGGCTAATTTTTGTATTTTTTGTAGAGATGGGGTTTCACCATATTGCCCAGACTGGTCTCAAACTCCTAAGCTCAGGTGATTCGACTACCTTGTCTCCCAAAGTGCTGGGATTACAGATGTGAGCCACTGTGCCTGGCCTCTGGCTAACTAAAAAAAAAATTTTTTTTTGTAGAGATTGGATCTCACTGTGTTGCCAGGGCTGGTCATAAACTCCTGGCCTCAAGCAATCCTCCTGCTTTGACTTCCCAAAGTGTTGGGATTGTAGGCATGAGCCACTGTGTCCAGCCTTTTCACTTTTTTGATGTCCTTTGAAACACAAACATTTTTAATTCTGATGAAATCCAATGTGTCTTTTTTTTCTTGTTTATGCTATAGGTGTCATATTTAGGAAACCATTGCCAAATCCAAGGTCATGAAAGGTCTGTTTTTCTTCTATAAGTTTATAGCTTTATCTTTTACATTTAAGTCTTTGGTATACTTTGAGTTTTTTTAATATATATATAAGGTATGAAGTACTTTATTCTTTTACATATAAATATCCAGTTGTTGCAGCACCACTTGTTGAAGAGACTGTTACTTCCTTACTTAATTGTCTTGGTATTCTTGTTGAAAACTGATTGTTATGCATGGACTCAGTAACATGGGGGAAAAAAAAGAAAATAGATTCACTATAACTGTGAGTCTGTTTCTAGACTCGGTTCTATTGCATTGATTTATATTTCTGACCATATGGTAATATCACACTGTCTTGATTACTATAGATAGCTCTGTAGTAGGTTTGGAATCAGGAAATATGAGTTCTGCAAGTTCACTCTTTTTTAGAATTGTTTTGGCTATTTTGGGTCCCTTGAATTTTTTCTTTTTTGAGACTGAGTCTTGCTCTGTCACCCAGGCTCCAGTACAGTGGCATGATCTTGGTTCACTGCAGCCTCTGCCTTCCAGGTTCAAGTAATTATCCTGCCTCAGCCTCCAGGCGTGAGCCACCATACCTGGCCACTTTTTTTAGTAGAGAAGAGATTTTACCATGATGGCCAGGCTAGTCTCAAACTCCTGGTCTCAAAAGTGATCTGCTAGGCCAGGCTTGGTGGCCCACGCCTATAATTCCAGCACTTTGGGAAGCTGAGGCAGGCAGATCACTTGAGATCAGAAGTTTGAGACCAGCCTGGCCAACATGGTGAAACTCCATCTCTACTAAAAATACAAAAGTGTGGCAGGTGTGGTGGCACATGCCCATAGTCCCAGCAACTCAGGAGGCTGAGGTGGGAAGATGGCTTGAACCCAGGAAGTGGAGGCTGCAGTCACCTGAGATTGTGCCACTGCACTCCAGCCTGGGGGACAGAACAAAAATCTCAAAAAAAAAAAAAAAAAAAAAATGATCATCCTGCCTCAGTATCTCAAAGTGCTAGGAATTTGTGAGCTACTGTGCCCTGCCCCCATTTGTATATATTCTTTGTAGAAAAGTTTATTCAAGTCCTTTGTCTATTTTTTATTAGGTTGTCTTTTCGTTGTTATAAGAGTTCTTGTCTGGAAACTAGTTCCTTATCTGATATGTGATTTGCAAATATTTCCTCCCATTTTGTGAATTATCTTTTCACCTTCTCTTTTTTTTTTTTCTTGAGATAGGTTCTCGCTCTGTTGCCCAGGCTAGAATGCAGCGATGATTGTGTCTTACTGCAGCCTTGACCCCTTCGGCTCAAGTAATCCTTCCACCTCATCCTCCCAAGTAATTGGGACTGCAGGCATGCACCATGATGCCTGGCTAGTTTTTGTAAAGGTGGAGTTTTGTTATGTTACGTTTCCCAGGCTGGTCTTGAACTCATGGGCTCAAGCAGTCCATCTGCCTCAGCCCCCCAAAGTGCTGGGATTACAGGAGTAAAACCACTGTGCCTAGCCTTCTTCTTCTTTTTTTTTTATTTTTTATTTAAGAGATGGGATTTCACCTTGTTGATTAGGGTGGTTTTAAACTCCTGACCTCAAGTGATCCACTCACCTCAGCCTCCCAAAGTGCTGGGATTACAGGCGTGAGCCACCATACCTGGCCCTTTTCACATTCTTTTTATTATTATTTTTTTAATTTTAATTTTAATTTTAATTTTTTAAAAAGACTGGGTTTCACCATGTTGGTCAGGCTGGTCTTGAACTCCCGACCTCAGGTGATCCACCCGCCTTGGCCTCTAAAGTGCTTGGATTACAGGTGTGAGCAACCACACATGGCCCTTTTCACATTCTTAAAGCATAAAAGTTTTTTGGCTGGGCATGGTGGCTCACGCCTGTAATCTCAGCACTTCGGGAGGCAGGCCGATCATGAGGTCAAGAGATCAAGACCATCCTGACCAACATGGTGAAACCTCATCTCTACTAAAAATACAAAAATTAGCTGAGCATGGTGGCGTGGCCTGTGGTCCCAGCTGCTCAGGAGGCTGAGGCAAGAGAATTGCTTGAACCCAGAAGGCGGAGGTTGCAGTAAGCAGAGATCTCACCACTGCACTTCAGCCTGGTGACAGAGGGAGCTCCCCACAAAAAAAAGTTCTTAAAATTTTTACAAAGTACAATTTATCTCTTTTTTTTTTTTTTTTTGAGACGGAGTCCCTTCTGTCACTCAGGCTGAAGTGCAGTGGCATGATCTCTACTCACTGCAACCTCCGCCTCCAGGTTTCAAGCGATTCTCTTGTCTCAGCCTCCTGAGTAGCTGGGACCACAGGCATGCACCACCACACTCAGCTAATTTTTATTTTTTATTTTTTATTTTTAGTAGAGATGGGGTTTTACCATGTTGATCAGGCTGGTCTCAAATTCCTGACATCAGGTAATCTGCCCACCTTGGCGTCCCAAAGTGCTAGGATTACAAGTGTGAGCCACCATCCCCGGCCCTCTTTTTTTCTTTGTTATTGTTTTTTTTTTCCTTGTTGCTGTACTTCAGGTGTCAGATACCTGAAATTCAGTCTGATTTATGCCCCTATCTGACAGTAGAGCTACTGTCCTCCTTTGCTTGGTTCACACTGAAGAAGTATGAAGAGGTGTGAGAATGTGGGATTGCTGCTCTGTATGGACCCTACTCTCCAGTTGTGTAGTTAAAAATGTATGCAGCCTATTTTTCCTCTCTTTCTGAGCTTTTACTGCTTGATGGCGGTAAACTTTTGACTGTTTTGCCCTTTTGTAAAGTGGCTATGAGAGTGGGGCTGGGTGGAATAAACAATTTTCTTTCTGTCTTTTTTTTTTTTGTGATGGAGTCTTGCCTCTGTTGCCTAGGCTGGAGTGCAGTGACGTGATCTCAGCTCATTACAACCTCTGCCTCGCGGGTTCCAGCAGTTCTCCTGCCTCAGCCTCCCAGGTAGCTGGGATCACAGGCACATGCCATCATGCCTGGCTAGTTTTTGCATTTTTAGTAGAGATGGGCTTTTGCCATGTTGACCAGGCTGGTCTTGAACTCCTGACCTCAGGTGATCCGCCCTCCTCAGCCTCCCAAAGTGCTGGGTTTGCAGGTGTGAGCTGCCATGCCAGGCTGGAAGAAACATTTTTTTTTTTTTTTTTTTTAGATGAAGTCTTGCTCCTTGCTCTTGTCACCCAGGCTGGAGTACAGTGCCTCCTGGGTTCTTCAAGTGATTCTCCTGCCTCAGCCTCCTGAGTAGCTGGGATTACAGCCATGTGCCACCATGCCCGGCTAATTTTTTGTGTTTTTTTTTTAGTAGAGATGGGGTTTCACCATGCTGGCTAGGCTGGTCTCAAACTCCTGACCTCATGATCTACCCACCTCGGCCTCCCAAAATGCTGGGATTACTGGTGTGAGCCACTGTGTCCGGCTAAAAAAAAAAAAAAAAAAAAAAAAAAAATTCTTGTAATGATTGTAGATGGTGTACTTTAAGGAACAGTTGTAGGTGTTGGGACAGCTGTTTTGTGTCTCTTAAAGCATGTATCTTGCTAGGACTGTTTTCATATATTGTATATTCACTAAGTTTTTCTTATGTAATTTTTCCTATTTGGTGTAAAATTTAGTATATGACTCTTTGGAATTAAAAGAAAAAAATATGAGTGTTCAGAGGCTAGTAACTAAGACTTTTAGCTTATTTCTTTTGCATTTGAGGTGCCATTTAAATGAATTTTAGATCTGAAAACAAATGGCTTGAGTTTCTCTCATTCCAAGCCCAGATAGCTGCCTGGAAATTTGTCAACAGTTTTTTTTTTTTTTTTTTTTTGAGACAGAGTTTCACTTTTGTTGCCCAGGCTGGAGTACAATGGCACCATATCAGCTCACTGCACCCTCTGCCTCCTGGGTTCAAGCAGTTCTCCTGCCTCAGCCTCCTGAGTAGCTGGGATTATAGACGACCGCTACCACGCCCAGCTAGTTTTTGTATTTTTAGTAGAGAAGGGTTTTCACCATGTTGGTCAGGCCGGTCTCAAATTCCTGACCTTAGGTGATCCACCTGTCTCAGCCTCCCAAAGTGCTGGGATTATAGGCGTGAGCCACTGTGCCTGGCCTAATTTGTCAGCAGTTTTAAGATGTGATGACCACAAGATATTGTGTGCAAAGACAGTTGCTAACAATGTAGAAATTCGGATAAAGATTTTTTGGAGGCTGAGTGCAGTGGCTCTCAACCATAATCTCAGCACTTTGGAAGACTGAGACAGGTGGATCACATAACGTCAGGAGTTCAAGACTAGCCTGGCCAGCATGGTGAAACCCGTCTCTACTAAAAATACAAAAAATAGTCAGGCATGGTGGTACACACCCATAATCCCAGCTACTTGGGAGGCAGAGGCATGAGAATTTCTTGAACCCAGGAGGCAGAGGTTGCAGTGAGCCAAGGTTGAGCCACTGCACTCCAGCCTGGGCAACACAGTGAGACACAGCTCTGGGCAACTTGATTGCTTGAGGCCAGGACCAGCATAGGCAACATAGCAAGACGCCATCTCTACAAAAAATAGCCAGGTCGTGGCGATGAATGCCTGTAGTTGTAGCTACTAGGGGGCTGAGGTGGAAGGATCACTCAAGCCCAGGAGGTCAAGGCTGCAGTGAGCCATGATCAGGCCATTGAACTCTAGGCTGGATGAGAACAAGACTTTGTCTCTTAAAAAAAAAAAAAGATATTTTGGATAAACCAGTGGCAGGAGAGTTATTGTTCAGTTTGCAATGTTATACAGTCTTACACTGCATAATGATATTTTGATTAATGGATTACATTATAAAATGGTAATCCCCTAAGAGTATAATAGAGCTAAAAAATTCCTATCACTTAGTCACATAATGATGTCATTTGTGGTGATGCTGGTGTAAACAAACCTCTGCTGCCAGTTGTATAAAAGTATAGCACATAAAATTATGTATAGTACATCCAGGGTCCCCAAACTAGGAACTGGGCCACACAGCAGAAGGTGAGCAGTGGGCAAGCAAGTGAAGCTTCGTCTGTATTTATAGCTACTCCCCTTGCTTACATTATGTCTTGAGCTCCATCTCCTGTCAGATCAGTAGTACATTAGATTCTCATAGGAACACGAACCCTGTTGTGAACTGCACATGCCAGGGATTTGGTTGTGCACTCCTTATGAGAACCAGATGCCTGATCTGTCAGTGTGTCCCATCACCCAGATGGGACTGTCTAGTTGAAGGGAAACAAGCCCAGGGCTCTCACTGATTCTACATTATGGTGACTTGTATAATTATTTCTTTATATATTACAATGTAGTAATAATAGAAATAAAGTGAACAATAAATGTAATGCACTTGAATCATCCTGAAACTATCCCCCAAACCTTTCTCCAGTTTTCATGGAAAAATTGTCTTCCATGAAACCAGTCCCTGGTACCAAAAAGGTTGGGGACTGCTGTAGTGTATAATACTTCATAATGATAATAACTATGTTATTGGTTCACGGCGGCTCATGTCTGTAATCCCAGCACTTTGGGAGGTCAAGACGGATGGATCACGAGGTCAGGAGTTCGAGACCAGCCTGACCAACATGGTGACTATTAGCCTGGTGTGGTGGCATGTGCTGTAATCCCAGCTACTCGGGAGGCTGAGGCAGGAGAGTCATTTGAACCTGGGAGGCAGAGGTTGCAGTGTGCAGAGATCGCACCATTGCACTCCAGCCTGGGTGACAGAGCGAGACGACATCTCAAAAAAAAAAAGAATGTAAACCTTCTACTTATTAAAAAAAGTTAATTGTGAAACAGCCTCAGGCAAGTCCTTCAAATGGTATTCCAGAAGGAGAGGAAAGCTCTCAGCTGCATGTGTGTTTTTGTCCCTAAAGAGCTTCCAGTGGGACAAGATGTAGAGAAAAAATATTTTTTTCAGACAGTGATATTGATGATCCAGTCCCTGTGTAGGTATAAGCTGTCCTGACTCTATATAGGACTAATCTAATATGTGTGTTTGTGTCTTAGTTTTTAATAAAAAAAAGCTTAAAATCTAAATATATATATATATATATATATATATATATATATTTCTATATATATATATATATATATATATTTCTATATATATATATTTTTGGGACAGAGTCTCACTCTGTTGCTAGGCACCAGGCTAGAGTACAGTGGCATGATCTCAGCTAACTGCAACCTCGGCCTCCCGGGTTCAAGCAATTCTCCTGCCTCAGCCTCCCAAGTAGCTGGGACTACAGACGTGCACTACCACGCCCAGCTAATTTTTGTATTTTAGTAGAGACGGGGTTTCACCATGTTGGCTAGGATGGTCTTGATCTCTTGACCTTGTGATCCGCCCGCCTCGGCCTCCCAAAGTGCTGGGATTACAGATGTGAACCACCGTGCCCGGCTATATATATTTCTCCTTTATTTATTTTTGAGATGGAGTCTCACTCTGTTGCCTAGGTTGGTGTGCAATGGCATGATCTCAGCTCACTGCAACCTTTGCATCCCAGGTTCAAGCAATTCTCCTGCCTCAGCCTCCCAAGTAGCTGGGACTACAGGTCCGTGTCACCATGCCTGGCTACTTTTTGTAGTTTTAGTAGAGACAGGATTTCACCATGTTGGCCAGGCTGGCCTCAAACTCCTGACCTCAGGTGATCTGCCCACCTGGGCCTCCCAAAATGCTGGGATTATAGGCGTGAGCCACCGCACCCAGGCTTCATTTTTATTTTTATTTTTCTTTATTTTGTGTTATTTTATTTATTTATTTATTTTGAGACAGAGTCTCACCCTGTCACCCAGGCTGCAGTGCTGTGAGTGGCACAGTCTTGGCTCACTGCAACCTCCGCCTCCTGGGTTCAAGTGATTCTCCTGAGTAGCTGGGATTACAGGCACATGCCACCATGCCCAGCTAATTTTTTTATTTTTAGTAGAGACAGGGTTTCACCATGTTGGTCAAGCTAGTCTCGAACTCCTGACCTTGTGATCCACCTGCCTCGGCCTCCCAAAGTGCTGAGAATAGAAGTGTTAGCCACTGTGCCCGGCCCATTTTTAATTTGGAATCTTGCTCAGTCACCCAGGCTGGATTGCAGTGGCACGATCTCAGCTCACTGCAACCTCTACCTCCCTAGTTTAAGCAGTTCTTTGCCTCAGCCTCCCAATTAGCTGAGATTATAGGCATCTACCACCATGCCCAGTTAATTTTTATTTATTTATTATTTAATAGAGATGAGATCTTGTTGTGTTGCCCAGGCTGGTCTCAAACTGTTGGGCTTAAGTGATCCACCTGCCTCACTTGAGCTAGGGGCGGTGGCTCACGCATGTAATTCCAGCACCTTGGCAGCCCCAGCTACTCTGGAGGCTGAAGCAGGAGAATTGCTTGAACCCAGAAAGTGGAGGTTGCAGTGAGCCGAGATTGCGCTACTGCACTCCAGCCTGAGTGACAGAGCGAGACTCTGTCTCAAAACAAACAAACGAAAACAAACAACAAGAAAAAAACAGGTCGGGCACAGTGGCTCACGCCTGTAATCCTAGCACTTTGGAAGGCCGAGGTGGGTGGATCACCTGAGGTCAGGAGTTCAAGACCAGCCTGGCCATCATGGTGAAACCCCATCTTAAAAAAAAAAGAAAAAAGAAAAAAACAAAGTGCTGGGATTATGGGCATGAACCACTGCACCCAGTTTTAAAAAAAGAAAAAAGCCTTCAAGGATAAGGTTATAAGTAATGTTTTCTTTTTCTTTTCTTTTCTTTTTTTTTTTTTTTTTTTTGGAGGCAGAGTCTCACCTGTCGCCCAGGTGTAATAACAGCTCATTGCAGCCTCAACTTTTTGAGTTTAAGCATTAGATCCTCCCACCTCAGCCTCTGGAGTAGCCAGGACCAGAGGCACTGGCCACCACACTTGAGTTTTTTTCTATTTTTTGTAGAGACAGAGTCTCACCATGTTGCCTTGGCTAGTCTTGAACTTTTGGGCTCAAGCAATTCTCCTGCCTTGGCCTCCCAAAGTACTTGGATTATAAGTATGAGCCATTGTTCCCATCGAACACAATATTTTTGTGTTATCTCTACAGTACCTTTGTGTATTAAGGTAAATGTTATTATAAGAGTTAAAAAGTCTAAAGAAGAGTTGTGTATCTGTAGTCCCAGCTACTCTGAGGCTGAAGCAAGAAAACTTCTTGAGTGCAGGAGTTCGAGGCTGTTGTGGGCCATGATCACACCTGTGTGTAGCTGCTGTAGTCTAGCCTGGGCAACATAGAGAGACCTAATTTCTTTAAAAAAAAGAAATAAGAGGCCGGGTGTGGTGGCTCGTGCCTGTAATCCCAGCACTTTGGGAGGCCGAGGCAGGTGGATCACCTGAACTCCTGACTGAAGTGATCCACCTGCCTCAGCCTCCCAAAGTGCTGGGATTACAGGCACGAGCCACAATGCCTGGCCCCAGGCCTTGTTCTTATTTGATATTCATATTATCCTGTCTTTTTGTAGTCTTCAAGTTTCCTCCTGATTCCCTTTGCTATGATCCTAGTAGACTTTTATAGTGTCCTTGATTTCTGGGAGAATATTTTTTATTTTTATTTTTTTTATAGAATATTTTTTATTTTTATTTTTTTTATCAACAGGGTCTTGCTCTGTCGCCCAGGCTGGAGTGCAGTGGTGTGATCACGGCTCACTGCAGCCTTGACCTCCCAGGCTCAAGCAGTCCTCCCACCTCAGCCTCCCCAGTAGCTGGGACCACAGGCATGCGCCACCATACCCAGTTAATTAAAAAAAATATATATTTTTGGCTGGGCGCAGTGGCTCATGCCTGTAATCCCAGCACTTTGGGAGGCCGAGGCGGGTGGATCACCTGAGGTCATGAGTTCGAGACTAGCCTGGCCAACATGGTGAAACCTCGTCTCTATTAAAACTACAAAAAAGTTAGCTGGGCGTGGTGTGGGTCCCTGTAATCCCAACTACTTAGGAAACTGAAGCAGGAGAATCACTTGAACGGGAGAGGCAGATGTTGCAGTGAGCCGAGACCGCGCCATTACACTCAAGCCTGGGCACCAAGAGTAAAACTCCATCTTGGGAAAAAAATATATATATTTATGTATATATATATATATACACATATATATATACATACATATATTTCTTCCTATTGCCCAGGCTGGAAGTTCAAGTCTTGTTACATTTTTAGTTTTAACTTGTGATTAGAAAAAACTCTCCAACTGTGTTTTTGTTCTACTATCACACTATCACAACAATCATCAATATAGAAGACTTCTGTGACCAAACGTGTACGTTTTTCCTCTACACACCAAGCCGCAGACATGAGCTGGGTATTCTCACAATTATTTCTGACTCTGTCTACCTAGAGATAGCCACAGATCTCACAGGTTGAGGGCTCAGTCTGTAAGACAGCGCCTCTCCACCCCCACTTCAGACACCAGTGACAAATATGATTTCTGAAAAAACTACAGATTTTCTTGAGTTCTTATCTTTAGAATATACCCTATTAGGATTTCCAGTTAAAGTCACTTGAAGGGCCAGGCGTGGTGGCTTACACCTGTAATCCCAGTGCTTCAGGAGGCTGAGGTGAGCGGATTGCTTGAGCCCAGGAGTTCAAGACCAACATGGTTCATGTACATGGTGAGACCTTGTCTCTTTATATTTAAAAAAAAGTCACTTAAAATAGTCCTTTGTGTGATTCTCTTTCCAATTCAGTATACAGTAAGTTTGCTTTATGCTTTAGGGATTGCTTTTTCTGATTTAATTCATAATTGTTTAAAATATTTGTAATTCCAAAGCCAAATCTATAAAACAAGGTATATTCAGAGAAGACTGGCTTCTATCCTTGTAGCCTCCACTCAGTTCTTTCCTCTCCCTGTGACAGTAGTTTTCAGCCGTGGGAGCTTTTAAACAATACTGATGCATTGGCTCCACATCCAGTCAGTGCTATGATTGCATCACTACACTCCAGCCTGGGCAACAGAACAAGACCTCGTCTCAAATAAAAAAAAAACAAACAAACATCCTGGGGTATCCTGAACACTTTTGACTTGAGATCTGCATATTATTGCATGATTCAGATGTACTAACCAGGCTGACTTATTTCCATTTGATTACTAGTCTGTGACATGTGTCTTGTGTTTTAATTACAGAATATATAAAATTTTGTTCTTAGGAAAATGAAAATGGCTTAATTTTGCTAATCTGCCTTTTCTTAGAGTGTAATTTTTTTTTTTTTTTTGGCATCAGTTACTGAGGCCATTTTTTTCCTTCTCTCTGCTCTAATCCAAACATATAAATTCAATTCAGTAGACATTGTGAGTGCCAGCTGGTATTCCATCAATTTAAAATGGTTCTGTGACCATGGAAGTTTGGGAGATACTTCTACAGGCCAGGGACACATTAAACAGCTTTATAAAGGGGAAGAACACCATCGTATTTATACCCCGTGCAAGCAATGTGAAGAACTGGTCTGAGGCAGGGCCAGGCTGGGTGCTGGGAAACTCCATGTTTGTTTTGTTTTTGTTTTTTTTGATACAGAGTCTTGGTCTGTTGCCCAGGCTGGAGTGCAATGCTGCCATCTTGGGTCACTGCAGCCTCCACCTCCCAAGTTCAAGCGATTCTCCTGCCTCAGCCTCCTGAGTAGCTGGGACTACAGGCACGTGCCACCATGCCCAGCTAATTTTTGTATTTTTAGTAGAGACGGGGTTTTACCATGTTGCCTAGGCTGGTCTCAAACTCCTGACCTCAGGTGATCTACCAGCCTAGGCCTCCCAAAGTGCTGGGATTACAGGTGTGAGCCACCGCGCCTGACCCTGTTTTCATTCTTTTTTTTTTTTTTTTTTTTTTGAGATAGTGTCTTGTTCTTTTGCCCAGGCTGGAATGCAGTGGTGCAGTCTCGGCTCACTGCAACCTCCGCCTAACAGGTTCAAGTGATTCTCCTGCCTCTGCCTCTGCCTCCCAAGTAGCTGGGATTATAGGTGTGCACCACCATACCTGGCTAGTTTTTGTATTTTTAGTAGAGATAGGTTTTCACCATGTTGGCCAGCCTGGTCTCAAACTCCTGACCTCGAGACTCAAAGTGCTGGGATTACAGATATGAGCCACTGCGCCCGGCCCTGTTTTTATTCTTAAAAGGGAGTTTTTGACTGTCTTTCAAGGGTATGGTAAAAATTAACAATAATGTATGCTAAATACCTAGTGTCTGGTGTGATAACTGTAATTGGTCGGGTAATCTTTTCTATTGATCCTAGAATTCATATCTCTTAAAACCAAGGACTTGCCTACTTTAAAATTCTTGGGAAGTTGGATTATCAGTAAGACTTTTGATTGGAAAATACAGAATTTAATAGGCAAAATAGCAGTAGCTGGAAGGGAGTGGGGATGGGTAGGAGGAGGTATTTCCCTAGCTCTGGGAAAGCCTAAAGCAAAGCTGGTCTTTACAGCAGAGAATGTTCCTTTTAGGCCTTGATAGCTGTTGTTCCTAGAGTTGAAGTTTCTGCTCCTGAGTAAATAGTGCTCTGTGTCATCTCTGACTGGATCCACAATCCCCACCACTCTTTCTCTTTCTATGAGGCATGGCTTACACTGGACTGATCATTCCACCCTTGACCTACTGTTACAGCCTGTGTGTTTAGGAGTAAATGAGGGAGTAATTAAAACTGTTTGGTTGGAGATGGTCATGGCATTGCCCCTGACATAGGGAGCCTGGAGGAACAGGAACTGTGAAGTTTATTGGTTCTATTCTAGACCTATTGAATTTCAAGTCCAACTCATGGAGTTTGAGTTCCAGCTGGTATTTAGCCAACATTATGAATGTGGGTCTGGAGAGGGCAATGGTCATGAGTCAAGCTCACTTTTTCACATTTCTTTTCCTTTCCATATGCCTTCCCTTCTGCCTGGAATGCTGTCCTCCCCCCTTGTTTCTCTGCTGAACTGCTACTTGTCTTTTATCAACCAGTTCAAGGGTTTCCTTTTCTGCACAACAGCAACCCTATGAGGTAGGTGCTATTATTATCCTGGTTTTATAGATGAGGAAAGTGAGCCACAGAGCTTAAGTAACTTATTCAAGGTCACACTGCTAGTAAGTGAGTTGACACTGGATTTGAACCCAAGCAGCCTGGTTCAGAATCTATGCTTATAACCATTTAATTCTTAGTGGTTTCTAGATACTTAGTAAGTACTTACCATATGAATAAAGTGTTCACAGTAGTCATCTATGCAAGAGCATTAAGGAGGCAGTTTCTCTGTTTTAGGACAATATTTCCAGTGATACAAAAAGCAATCTCCAAATGTTTCCTAATGTGTTCCCTTTTCTCGTTCCTGTTACCATTGTCTTGGTTCAACTGTTCTTTATTTTTTGTCAGGACTATTACAGTAGGCCCATTACCGGTCTTCCCACTGTGTGTCATATTCCATTGGTGATACCATTATTAGAATATCTTTCCAAGATGCATGTATGACCCTCATACTCCCTTGTGGTAGATCCTTCGTTGGCTCCCCAGTGCCTAAAGCAGTTCCTGATCCAAACTAAAGAGTGAGCTATTCTCTATCCCCTGTTTGCAATATTCCAGAGAAGGACTGGCTTGGGTTGGGTCATGTTCCCTTTTTGGAATAAGTTACCATGCTTGTTCTATGCTTATTCCAAGCAAGTTACCATGCTTAAGAATACTGATTTGCTCAGCTTGGATCATGCACCCTATCCTATGACCAAGTTGGAAGTGGTGAGCAGTCCCACAAGGACTTCACATCTGTGAGAGGCCACTCCTAAAGGTTAACTCTGGTTACCTAGCTAGAAGGAGGAAGGGGTTTGGAGAAGTGCCACAGGAGGTGGGTTGACACAGTGATATGGCTAAATACTGTTGTGGCCTTCAGCCTCCCCGCTGCCTTCCTTTGTTATTTCAGCATCTGTCCACTCTGGTCAGCACTGGGATGGGGGATAAGAGTGCTCTTGCCTATAGGAGCTTATCATCTATCTGGCAGGAGCAGCAGTAAGCAAACAGACAACATGATCCTTCCACAGGAGGAAAGCTGGGGGGATTCTAATAAACATTATATTGCTAAAGATCCATAATTAAATAATGGAATAGTGGAATTTATTTTTAAAAATGTAAAACAAGCATTTTATTAATTCACACTTTTACTTTTCCTCAGTTGTTAAATTTAGCTGATTCTGGCTTGACCACTTCCAGCTGTGTGACCTTGGATACAATTCTCTGAGTCTCAGTCTCCTCAGCTACAAAATGGGATAGTAATAGGGTTGTTGTGAAGAGTATATGTGATGATGCATTTAAAATGGTTGGCATAATACTTGCACATAGTGGGACTCAAAAATTGTAACTAACAAAAATGTTTGAGGCCGAGCATGGTGGCTCATGCCTGTAATCCCAGCACTTTGGGAGGCGCAGGTGGGCAGATCACCTGAAGTCAGAAGTTCGAAACCAGCCTGGCCAACATGGTGAAACCCCGTCTCTACTAAAAATACAAAAATTAGCCAGGCATGGTGGTGAGCTCCTGTAATCCCAGGTACTTGGGAAGCTGAGGCAGGAGAATCACTTGAGTCTGGGAGGTGGAGGTTGCAGTGAGTAGAGATCATACCACTGCACTCCAGCCTGGGCAAGAAGAGCCAAACTCCATCTCAAAAAAAAGTGCTTGAACAGGGTATACATGGGAAAATAGCAACTGTGAAAAAAAAAAGTGAAACTGCAATATTTTAAGGATATATAATTTTGAAAAACCAGCAAACAGACCCTCCACAAAACTATGATATCCCTACCATTTTACTGTCTCAGCACTTTCGTACATAGGGTCATCAAGTCTTGCCCTCAGAAAATTTGCAATAAGTGGTACTACCCTCATTGAATTTGTGAGAGTACTGAGGCTCAGAGAGGTTTAAGTTCTCTTGTTTTGAGACAGGGTCTTGCTCTGTCACTCAGGCTGTACTGCAGTGGTGTGATCACAGCTCAAGCTTAGCTCCCTGGTTCAAACCATCCTCCTACCTCAGCCTCCCAAGTAGCTAGCACTACGGGTGCACGCCACTGTGCCTGGCAAATTAAAAGTATTTTTTGGCTGGGCCCAGTGGATCATGCCTGTAATCCCAGCACTTTGGGAGGCTGAGGTGGCAGATCATGAGGTCAGGACATCTGAGACCATCCTGGCTAATATGGTGAAATCCTGTCCCCACTAAAAATTAGCTGGGCATGGTGGCACATACCTGTAGTCCCAGCTACTTAGGAGGCTGAGACAGGAGAACTGCTTGAACCCAGGAGGTGGAGGATGCAGTGAGCCAAGATCATTCCACTGCACGACAGCCTGGGCGACAGAGTGAGACTCTGTCTAAAAAAAAATTTTTTTTTTTGTAGAGACAGGGTCTCACTATGTTGCTCAAACTTGTCTCGAACTCCTGGGTTCAAGCAGTCCTCCCTGCCTTGGCATCCCAAGAGTACATGTGTGAGCCACTGCATCTAGCCAGGTTTAAGTTCTGAAGCTAGAATGCAAGCCTGTCCTTTGTGTTGAAATCTTATTACAACGCTTTGTTCTACAGAGCGTTGTCAGATCTTAAGAATGAATGGGTGCAAATATGTAGGGCATACTTGGGGAAAAAAAGGAAAAAAAAAAGAATGAATGGGGTTCACTGTCACATAATTCTGGATTTAAAAAAAAGAATGAATGGGTTGTATTGTAAAATGACAGACTGAAGATTAGTGGTATAGTTTTGGTTGTTTGAAAATATAGCAGATAATTCTTGTACAAAATAATTCAGCAGGGTAGCTCTTTGGCTTTTGGTTTCTTAGCAGGCTGATTTTTGCTTTTAACAGGATGCCTTGGGTTGCTGGGAACCCAAGTGCCTATCTGGGTTGCTGGCATGTAAATGATAGAGAAACCTGATCTGCCTCTACAACCTTGCATCAGAGCAGAGGGCAGCCAAGATAGCAGAGTTTGTTAGGTGGTACCTTTTGGCTGTCAAGAGTGTTAATATTTATAGATAATTAATTAACACATTTGGGAATGGGAAAATAATTTCTCTCCTCTGCTAGATTTCTCCCCTCTTCTAGATTGCAAGATTTATGTATTTGGAGGAATAAGAATCATCCACTTTCTTAATGGCATAGCAACTCTACGTGCTGAATACTTTCAAAAGAAACAAAAATGTTAAAATGGAGGGTTTTTTTTGTTTGTTTTTAAAGATATGTCATTTCTTGGGGCTCACAGCTCTTGTGCTATAAAGAGCATACCAAGTATCTTTTTACTTGGTTAAGATGTCTCCATTGTTTATATTTTTTAAAATATGAAGTGTTTTTTTCTCTCTTTTTCTCCCTCAGTCCTTACTTGGTTTATTTTATTATTATTATCTTATTTTTTTAAAAAAGAGATGGGGTCTCGCTCTGTTGTCCAGACTGGTCTTGAACTCCTGGGCTCAAGTGATCCTCCTGCCTCAGCCTCTTAAAGTGCTGGGTTACAGGCATGAGCCACCATACCCAGCCTCCTTAATTGGTTTAATGCTAAATGGTTAAGCGTATAAACTTCAGAAGGAACATCATGATACTTGCAGTTTTAAGTGGAGCTCTCTTTTTAAACTTGCATTGGGTGGGTAAACTTGCTCTGTGGTTGCTCTGGAAAAAGAGGGGCTTAGGTGAGGTGAACATTGCTTTGATTCCATACTGTAATGCTGTTTCGAGACTATCTTCAGGCTGAAGTTTGGATAGGACAGTTGGTACATCCAGTTAGTAAATTTTAATCGGCCACGTGCTGTGCACTGTGCTAGATGCTGGAGATTTAGAAATGCGTCTGACAAAATGCTTGTCTTCCAGGAATTCATGATCTATTCTCTAGTCAGACAATGAACCAGTTACAATGTGCCTAGGGTGTTTTCACTTATAAATATACAGGATTCTAAGGGAGGGATATAGGAACTGCCTGGTGGAAGGATGAGAAGGAGGTTATCAGTGGATGCACACACACACACAGGCTGTGAAAATCTTCCTTTTCTGGGCCCAAGGAGGGTTTCAGATAGTTAAATGGGAACAGGGGAGAGGTATAGGAGGCAACGTTGGCGAAGTATGAGTAAGAAAGCTAGCTTCTTTTTTTTTTTTTTTTAGGCGGAGTCTTGCTCTGTCACCTAGGCTGGAGTGCAATGGCAAGATCTTGGCTCACTGCAACGTTTGCCTCCCTGGCTCAAGTGATTCTCCTGCCTCAGCCTCCTGAGGAGCTGGGATTACAGGCGCATACTACCACACCCAACTAATTTTTTGTATTTTTAGTAGAGACAGGGTTTCACCATGTTGGTCAAGCTGGTCTTGAACTCTCCTGACCTTGTGATCCGCCCGCCTTGGTCTCCCAAAGTGCTGGAATTACAGGTGTAAGCCACTGCGCCTGGCCAGCTAACTCATTCTTTGTCAGGTCATATACATGACATATATATGTATGTAATATATATATGTAAAGCTGACCTCAGTCTCTCACAAAAACATGCCAGTACCATCTGAATATCAAGGGGCTTTAGAACTAATAAATTGAAGGCCAGGTGCAGTGGCTCATGCTTGTATTCCTAGCATTTTGGGAGGCTAAGGCAGGCAGATCACCTGAGGTCAGGAGTTCAAGACTAACCTGGCTGACATGGTGAAACCCTGTCTCTACTAAAAATACAAAAATTAGGCAGGCATGGTGGTGTGCTCCTGTAGTCCCAGGTACTTGGGAGGCTGAGGCAGGAGAATTGCTTGATCCTGGGAGGTAGAGGCTGCAGTGAGCCAAGACTGCACCACTGCACTCCAGCCTGGGCAACAGAGCGAGACTGTCTCAAAAACAAAACAAAACAAACAAAAAGAATTGGTAAATTAAAACTTCAGCCATTTTCTTTATATCCTGAAAAATATGTTGAAATTCATAACTAAATATTTATAAAACACAATGCTTGTAATCCTAGCACTTTGGGAGGCTGAGGTGGGCAGATCACGAGGTCAAGAGATCAACACCATTCTGGCCAACATGGTGAAACCCCATCTCTACTAAAAAATACAAAAATTAGCTGGGTATGGTGGCTCGCACCTGTAGTCCCTGCTATTTGGGAGGCTGAGGCGGGATAATCGCTTGAACCCAGGAGGTAGAGGTTGCAGTAAGCTGAGATTGCACCACTGCACTCAAGCCGGGTGATAGAACGAGACTCCATCTCAAAAAAAAAAGCAAAAGCAAAAGCAAAAAAAAAAAAAAAAAAAAAAAAACACAAAGCTTGAAATTAGAAAATAAAATGACCTACTTGTTTTCTATTGCAGACAGAGCTGTGCTCTAAGTTGCTGGGGGACTTCCCCAATTTCAAAACTGAATAAACTCTGAACTCCTCTAATTTTATGATATGTTAACAACTTGTAGCAATGGTTTTCTATTCTGGTGCATATCAGACTCATGGAACTTTCTGGAAATACAAATGGAACAAGGCATTACAGAATGTTTAAAAAAAGCAAAATGGTCAAACTTAGATCAAGATTAAAAAAATTTTTTTCTTAAACGGAAAATGCTGAAAACCTGTTCACTTTCTGGGTAGACAGAAAGAATTGTAAATCAGTTGAATATAAATAAATAAATACCCTTATTTATTTATTTATTTATGTTTTGAGACAGACTCTCACTCTTGTTGCCCAGACTGGAGTATAATGGCGTGATCTTGGCTCACTGAAAACTCCACCTCCTGGGTTCAAGTGATTCTTCTGCCTCAGCCTCTTAAGTAGCTGGGATTACATGTGTCCCCCACCATGCCTGGCTAATTTTTGTATTTTTAGTAGAGATGGGGTTTCACCATGTTGGCCAGGCTGGTCTCCAACTCCTGACCTCAGGTGATCAACTCACCTGGCTTGGCCTCCCAAAGTGCTGGAATTACAGGTGTGAGCCATCCCACCCCACATTCCTTCTTTATCTTATCTGGCTTTACTTAGAATCTTTAACATGGCTCACAGCAGCTACCTAAATTGTATAAAACTTTCTGGAGACAGTAGACAGATTTTAGCTTTTATTTTTATTTTTATTTTATTGTACTTTAGGTTCTGGGGTACATGTGCAGATCATGCAGGATTGTTGCATAGGTATATATATGGCAAGGTGGTTTGCTGCCACCATCCCCCGTCACCTATATCAGGCATTTTTCCCCATGTTATCCCTCCCCAACCTCCCCACACCCCCGTGTCCCTCCCTTAGCCCCACCCAACAGACCCCAGTGTGTGATGCTTCCCTCCCTGTGTCCATGTGTTCTCATTGTTCAACACCTGCCTATGAGTGAGAACATGTGGTATTTGATTTTCTGTTCCTGTGTCAGTTTGCTGAGAATGATGGTTTCCAGATTCATCCATGTCCCTACAAAGGATACAAACTCATTGTTTTTTATGGCTGCGTAGTATTCCATGGTGTATATATGCTACATTTTCCTTGTCCCGTCTATCATCGATGGGCATTTGGGTTGGTTCCAGGTCTTTACTATTGTAAACAGTGCTGCAGCGAACATATGTATGCATGTGTCTTTAAAATAGAACAATTTATAATCCTTTGGGTATATACCCAGTGATGGGGTTACTGGGTCAAATGGAATTTCTGTTTCTAGGTCCTTGAGGAATTGCCACACCGTCTTCCACGATGGTTGAACTAACAACAGTGTAAAAGTGTTCCTATTTCTCCACATCCTCTCCAGAATCTGTTGTCTTCAGACTTTTTAATGATCGCCATTCTAACTGGTGTGAGATGGTATCTCAGTGTGGTTTTGATTTGCATTTCTCTAATGACCAGTGGTGATGAGCATTTTTTCATATGTTTGTTGCCCTCATATATATCTTCTTTTGAAAAATGTCTGTTCATATCCTTCGCCCACTTTTGAATGGGTTTTTTTTTTCTTGTAAATCTGTTTTTTTTCTTTGTAGATTCTGGATATTAGCCCTTTGTCAGATAGGTAGATTGCAAAAGTTTTTTCCCATTCTGTTGTTTGCTGGTTCACTCTAACGACTGTTTCTTTTGCTGTACAGAAGCTCTGGAGTTTGATTAGATCCCATTTGTCTATTTTGGCTTTTATTGCCAATGCTTTTGGTGTTTTAGTCATGAAGTCCTTGCCTATGCCTGTGTCCTGAATGGTTTGCCTAGGTTTTCTTCTAGGGTTTTTATGGTGTTAGGTCTTATGTTTAAGTCTTAATCCATCTGGAGTTAATTTTTGTGTAAGGTGTCAGGAAGGGGTCCAGTTTCTGCTTTCTGCACATGGCTAGCCAGTTTTCCCAACATCGTTTATTAAACAGGGACTCCTTTCCCCATTGCTTGTTTTTGTCAGGTTTGTCAAATATCAGATGGTTGTAGATGTGTGGTGTTGCCTCCCAGGCCTCTATTCTGTTCCATTGGTCTATATCTCTGTTTTAGTACCAGTACCATGCTGTTTAGATTACTGTAGCCTTGTATTGTAGTTTGAAGTCAGGTAGCTTGATGCCTCCAGCTTTGTTCTTTTTGCTTAGGATTGTCTTGGCTATGTGGGCTCTCTTTTGGTTCCATATGAAGTTTAAGGTGTTTTTTTCCAGTTCTGTGAAGAAGGTTATTGGTAGCTTGATGGGGATAGCATTGAATCTGTAAATTACTTTGGGCAGTATGGCCATTTTCATGATATTGATTCTTCCTAACCATGAGCATGGAATGTTTTTCCATCTGTTTGTGTCCTCTCTTATTTCCTTGAGCAGTGGTTTGTAGCTCTCTTTGAAGAGGTCCTTTACATCCTTTGTTAGTTGTATTCCTAGGTATTTTATTCTCTTTGCAGTGTTTGTGAATGGGAGTTCGGCCATCTTGGATCTCCCTTTTTTTTTTTTTTTTTTTTTTTTTTGAGACAGAGTCTTGCTCTGTAGCCCAGGCTGGAATGCAGTGGCGTGATCATAGCTCACTGCAACCTCGAACTCCTGGATTTCAGCAATTCTCCTGCCTCAGGCTCTGAAGTAGCTAGGCTGGGACTACAGGTGCTTAATGCCCAGCTAATTTTTTTTTTTGGCAGAGATAGGGCCTTGCCACATTGCCCAGTTTGGTCTCCAACTCCTGGGCTCAGCAGTCCTCTTGCTGGGATTATGGGTATGAGCCCCCATGCCTGGCTCACAACTTCATTGTACCCAAGGAAGAATTGAGGCTCTGTTGCCCAAATTTTTATTCAAATGGACTTTGGTCTTGTGTATCCAGAAACTGGAAGAGGTACCTCCTATTCTTTTCCAATCAGAATTATTTGCCTCTTTCGTTCTTTTTTTTTTCTTTTTTTTGAGACAGAGTCCTGCTCTGTTGCCCAGGCTGGAGTGCAGTGGCACAATCTCGGCTCACAACCTCTGCCTCCTGGGTTCAAGTGATTCTCCTGCCTCAGTCTCCTAAGTAGCTGGGACTACAGGCGTGCGACACCATGCCCAGTTAATTTTTTGTATTTTTGGTAGAGACAGGGGTTCGCTATGTTGGCCAGGCTGTATCTTTAGTTCTTTTTTTTAATTTTTTTAAAGATGGGGTTTCACCATATTGGTCAAGCTGGTCTCGAACTCCTGACCTCAGGTGATCCGCCGACCTCAGCCTCCCAAAGTGCTGGGATTACAGGCATGAGCCACCGCACCAGGCGTATCTTTAGTTCTTTGTGCTTCAATATGTATGGAGCATTATGTCTAATTTGACCATGTGACTAACACAAGATTAGACGAGCTTTTGCTGTCTGTAGAAGACAGTTGGGTTTACAGATTTCTCAGAGTTTAAAAAATCCACGTGTATTTCAGAAAATTTTTTCAAGTTTAAATAGAACATAAGGCTTCAAATGAAGTAGTAAAAGCTTTTTCTGCTCAAAATTGCCTGTAACACTAAATGAATAAATGATGTGGTAAATTATTTTCTTCCTGTTACCATACCTCTGAGCTTAATGAGTCATTGCTGCGTTGTGTTATAGGATGTGCTTGTTTATTGTTTGTCACAATTAGATTATAAGCTCCTTGAGGACAGATGATTTGTTTTGCTCCCTCTCTAATCTCAGTGTCTAGCATATAGTAAATATTTACTAAATGGATGAAAAATGTCCTGTTTTTTTTCTGCTTATGTCTGCATCTCTTTACTCTGTTTCTTTTCCTTCCTGTTTTCCTTGTACTTTAAATTGACATGACTCATGATGAAGGACCTTCAATAGTTTTTTCTTTTAAAGAGTTTTATTAAGATGTAATTAATATATTATGAAATTTAACCATTCTAAGCATACAATTTATTTTTAGTAAACTTGCAGACGTGCAGCTGTGACCGCACTTTGAGAAAATTTTATCTTCTTTTTTTCTTTTCTTTTTTTTTTAATTCACTATCCAGTAATGGCTATAAGCAAGAGAACATTTTATCATTCCCAAAAGGTCCCTCATTTGTGTCTATTTGCACTCACTCCCCATTCACTCTCCAACCTCGCCTACCGCTAATCTACTTTATGTTTTTCTAGTTTTAACTTTTCTGGGCATTTTTATAAATGGAGTCATTCAATATGTGGTCTTTTTTGAGCCTGGCTTATTTTTTACTTAGCATAATGCCTTTTTTAAAAATTGAGGTGACATTCAGATAACATATAATTAATCTTTTTAAAGTGTATAATTTTGCAGCATTTTGTGCATTCACAATGTTATGCACCCACTGTAGCTCTCTAGTTGCAAAATCTTTTCTTCATCTCAGAAGAACAACCTGTACCCAATAAATAATCACTTTTCATTCTCTCATTCTTTTGTCTCCTGGCAACCATCAGCTGGCTTGCCTCTGTGGATTAATTTTTCTGGATATTTCATATAAAAGGAATCATGCAATATGTGATTTTTTGGGTCTGGCTGCTTTTATTTAAATGTTTTTGGGATTCATCCAAGGTGGATATGTCAATGATTCCTTCTTATGGCGGAAGACAGGGTCTTTTGCTCTGTCGCTTAGGCTAGAGTGCAGTGGCATGATCATAGTTCACTGCAGCCTTGACCTCCCAGGCTCAAACCATCCTTCCATCTCAGCCTCTGAGATAGCTGTGACTACAGGCATTAGTCACTGTGTCTAGCTAATTAAATTTTTTTGTTTGTTTGTTTTTCTAGAGATGAAGTCTTATTATATTGCTCAGGCTGGTGATCCTTCCATCTTGGCCTCCGAAAGTGCTGGGATTACAGACTTGAGCCACTGCACCTGCCCCATTTAAAAAAATTATTAAAATAAAAAAAAAATTTTTTTAAAGAGACAGTCTTACCTTGTCACTCAGGCTGCAGTGCAGTGATGCCATCATGCAAATATTTTGGGGAAAAAAATTCTAAAAGGCAAAAACTTGAATTTGCTGTCAAGTACTACATTAAATCCACAGAAATGAAGTGGTGTATAGGCATGTTAGTAGGTATTATAAGTAATCTAGAGATGATTTAAAGTACACAGGAAGATATGTGTAGGTTATATGCAAATACTGCCTTTTTTTTTTTTTTTTTTTTTTTTAGAGACAGGGTTTTACCATGTTGGTCAGGCTGGTCTCAACTACTAACCTTGTGATCTGTCTGCCTCGGCCTCCCAAAGTGCTGGAATTACAGGTGCGAGCCACCATGCGTGGCCTTACTGTGCTATTTTATATGAGTAACTTGAGTGTCTTCAGAGTTTGGTATCCATGGGGGTCTAATTCCCTATGGATACTAAGGGATGACTATTTATACAAATATATACATATATATATATGTATATACATGTATATACATATAAACAGCACACACACATATATATTTCTCTCCATATGTGAGTTTTATTTAGAACATATTCCTAGAACTGGAATTGTTGCTGGGTTAAAGGGAGTTTACATTTAAATTTTTGACAGAGACTGTCAAATTGTCCTTCTTAATTTTAAGATCACTCTGATAACTGGGAGGAGAATTGATTGGCAATGGGAGAGAAGGTTTGGAGAATACTGCAAATTATCCAAGCAAGAAATGATGTGCCTCAGACTAGGATGACAGTGGAGATCAAGAAAGGTAGACTGATTTAAGAGATGAAGTGGGAAGGAGAACAGATGGAATTGTTACTGAAGTAGATGTGAGTAGTGACAGGAAGGAGTCTAGAATGACTCAGGTGGATCTGCAACTTCAGTTAGAGTTGCCATGTGAAACGAAGCCTACTTGTCATAGCTAGACCAGATGACTTCATATATACTTTGTAAGTCTGACATTTTATGATTTTAGAATTTATGACAGCACCTTTATTTATAGATTGAATGAGATCCATATTGAATACTTTGTCTTTCATAATTGTAGGTATATAATTTCATTTGATTGGCATTTGTAGAGGAAGCACTGATACATTGTGTCTGTCACTAAATTGTATAGATTTTTTTTTTTTTTTGAGATGTAGCCTTGCTCTGTCACCCAGGCTGGAGTACAGTGGCACAATCTTGGCTCACCGCAACCGACGCCTCCCAAGTTCAAGCTATTCTCCTACCTCAGCCTCCTGAGTAGCTAGAATTACAGGCGTGCACCACCATGCCCAGCTTTTTTTTTTTTTTTTTTTGTATTTTTAGTAGAGACAGGGTTTCACCCATGTTTGCCAGGCTGGTGTTGAACTCCTGACCTTAAGTGGTCCACCTGCCTTGGCCTCCCAGAGTGCTGGGATTATGGGATAACAGGCATGAGCCATGGCACTCAGTTTAAACTGTATAGATTTTACCTCATCTCTGGAATCTGTTTTCCTTCTTTTCATAAGCCACACATCTAACCTAAGCCATTACCTTTGTCTGTCAACTGTAGCCAAAGTGATCTTTATACATACTATTCTGCAATGACTCCTTTTGCTCCAGGTACTTCATATTGTAAACAGGAGTGCTATGTCCACTGCTGATCTACTCATGGGGAACATTTCAAAATGTTTGGGCTTGGCTGGGCATGATGGCTTACACCTGTACTCCTAGCACTTTGGGAGGCTGAGGTGGGTGGACCACTTGAGGCCAGGAGTTCATGACCAGCCTGGCCAATGAGGCGAAACCCTGTCTCTACAAAAAATACAAAAATTAACAGGTTGAGCACGGTGGCTCATGCCTGTAATCCCAGCACTTTGGGTGGCCGAGGCAGGCAGATCACCTGAGGTCAGGAGTTCCAGAGTAGCCTGGCCAACATGGTGAAACCCCATCTTTACTAAAAAAAATACAAAAAAATTAGCTGGATGTGGTGGCAGGTGCCTGTACTCCCATCTACTTAGGAGGCTGAGGCAGGGGAATCACTTGAACCCAGGAGGCAGAGGTCGCAGTGAGCCGAGACTCTGCCATTGCACTTCAGCCTGGGCAACAAGAGCAAAATTTACCTCAAAAAAAAAAAAAAAAAAAAAATTAGCTGAGCATGTTGGTGTGCACCTGTAGTCCTAGCTACTCAGGTGGCTGAGGCACAAGAATTGCTTGAACCCTGGAGGTGGAGGTTGCAGTGAGCCAAGATTGTGCCACTATACTCCAGCGTGGGCAATAGAGCAAGACTGTGGCTCAAAAATAAAACAGCCACAAAAACAAAACAATACAAAAACAAAAACAAAATGATTCTGCTCAATTCCACTTTGTTTGGGTTGCCCAAGTCTCACCCTCTTTCCAGCATTTCTTTTTTTTTTTTGAGATGGAATTTTTGCTCTTGTTGCCCAGGCTGGAGTACAGTGGCTCAAATTTGGCTCACCGAAACCTCCACCTCCCGAATTCAAGTGATTCTCCTGCCTCAGCCTCCCGAGTAGCTGGGATTACAGGCATGTACCACCACACCTGGCTAATTTTGTATTTTTCGTAGTGATGGGGTTTCTCCACGTTGATCAGGCTGATCTTGTAGTTCCTGACCTGAGGTGATCTGCCTGCCTTGGCCTCCCAAAGTGCTGGGATTACAGGTGTTAGCCACTGCCCTGGCCTCCGGCGTTCTTATAGCTGTTCAGGACTGGAGTTGTTGGGGGGGTAGTGGAAGCAGGGAGCCTGCAGGTGCAGAATCAGTGGATTAAGAGGACAGGTGTTCTGTACTGGAGGACTTCCTTGTCATTGCCTGGTTCTGGATAGAAGGATCTTTCTTTCCCCTTTCCTCAATTATGACTTCCTCTCCTGTTAAGTTTTACTAGTCTCCAGACTACTACTACTGGCTTTCCAATCCCCTCCAAGATAATCTTTATCAAGTACTTTGTATATTTGTTCCTGCCTCCCTCTGTCAGGTGAAGTAGACAAGAGGATACAGTCGAACACCCAGTTTAACTCTTCTGAATATTGCTGTGCCAGGAGGATGGCTTCCAGATTGTTTCACCTTGATATCTGTACTCTTTTCCCACATTGCTCATACTCATGCCATAACACACTTCTTTCATTTCTTGAAATCACAAACTCACTTACTTTCTAGTCCAACCATATTTAGACCTTATGCTATCTAGACCCAGGACCTACCTCCTTTCTCTCTCTCAGAGCACTCTGTTACAGTATATATCATACTGTTATGATTTTGTTGTTGTTGATTTTTCTACTAGATCCTAAAAGGTCTTTGTAGACAAGGGACAGTATAAAATCACCTTTATTTCCTTGCTGGGTGTCACAGTGCTTGTTATAGGAAGACTCAGTAACTATTTGTTGAATGAATGAATATATATTAGGCACCAAACAATACTGAGCTCTTTTTTATTTTTTTAAAATTAGGGTTGAAGGAATTAATATAGAAGAACACTATGAGGCCTCCCAAAGTGCTGGTATTACAGGCATGAACCACCACACCTGACCTAAGTTATTTTTAAATGCAATATATATGCTATTATCTAGCAGATCTGAGGATTGTCTTCCCCTCCCCCAACCCCAGGATTATCTTTAAAGAAACTTATGTATTTGTTGAGACAGAGTCTCCCTCCGTCATCCAGGCTGGAGTGCAGTGTGGCATGATCTCAGCTCACTGCAATCTCTGCCTCCTGGGTTCAAGTGATTCTTGTGCCTCAGCCTCTTTAGTAGGGAGCGATTACAGGCATGTGCCACCATGCCTGGATGGTTTTTTGTATATCTAATAGAGAATGGGGTTTCACCATGTTGGCCAGGCTAGTCTTGAACTCCTGACCTCAAGTGATCTGCCCTTCTCGCTCTCCCAAAGTGCTGGGATTACAGGTGTGAGCCACCTCACCTGACTGAAAGAATATTAAGGAAGAAAATTTCACTACTTTATATCATATCAATAAATTTGGTAGACTTCTTATTCAATTGGAATGATACAAATTAGATGGAATATAGATGTGCACAGAAATAAAATTGCCAGGTTGAGTATATTGAAGTTATAAAGAGTTTATTTTCAAAGAAATATTGTATTTTCTGTATTGTCTTAATATCACATTGAACAACTATTTGTGATTGAGTATGGAAGACTATGAACTGACCCACCGCTTGGTTTTGAGGGGCTTAGGTCTATATTGTAAAAGACTTTTGCAAAATGGGAGGATAAAAATGGGGCCTAGTGACATAATGACTAAATGTTGCTTCTTTATTTTGCAGTTCCAGTTCCTAGCAGATTTAATAGACGAGTATCAGGTATGTGTTCTATTTCATAATATACTTCTAAAATGCTATTTTAAATTAGGAATATATTTAAAAAACAGATATTTTGAATAAAAAGATAAGGCTCCCATTACAAAACATTATACGAACAGTAAAATTACCTATGGTTTCTTTATTCTGTTTTCATTTTAAGTTCTAAGTATGTATATACGTATTTTATATTGCTATAATTGGTATAGTTTTTCTCTTTACATTTATGTTATTACTATTTTTTATATTTATCGTTACAGCTTTAAAAAATTATTTTTATTTATTTATTTATTTTGAGATGGTGAGTCTCTCTGTAGCCCAGGCTGGAGTGCAGTGGCGTGATCTTGGCTCAATGCAAGCTCCGCCTCCCAGGTCCGGTTTCAAGTAATTCTCCTGCCTCAGCTTCCCAGGTACCTGGGATTATAGGCATGTACCACCATGCCCAGCTAATTTTTGTATTTTTAGTAGAGACAGGGTTTCACCATGTTGGCCAGGCTGATGATCTCAAACTCCTGACCTCGTGATCCACCTGCCTCAGCCTCCCAAAGTGCTGGGATTACAGGCGTGAGCCACTGGGCCCTAGAAGAAATGATTTTTCTTATTACCGTTTCTGGTATTCTGGCTTATGCTGCCATTAACTCTTACATATACCTTTTTGAGCCACTTGAATTATTTCCTCAGTTTTGGTGCTAGAAGTGGCTTTCTCTGATCAGAGACTCAGCATTGCCTTGGCTTTTTCTGTCATGTTTTCTAGAGAAAGTCCACAAATTAGGCTGCTT
Source organism: Plecturocebus donacophilus (assembly GCA_004027715.1). Classification (NCBI taxonomy): domain Eukaryota; kingdom Metazoa; phylum Chordata; class Mammalia; order Primates; family Pitheciidae; genus Plecturocebus; species Plecturocebus donacophilus. The sequence continues at coordinate 66,651 of PVKP010004025.1, forward strand.
GGAGAAAGGCACCCTGTACATGCCTCTTTTCCACCACGATATCTCAATAATACGGAATTTAGATGTAAAATAGTACTTCACATCATTTTAAATACCATTTCTTTTGGTTGTTAAAAAAATGAATGCTGGCCGGGTGCAGTGGCTCACACCTGTAATCCCAGTGTTTTGGCAGGCCAAGGCAGGTGGATCACGAAGTCAAGAGTTTGAGACCAATCTGGCTAACAGGGTGAAACCCCATCTCTGCTAAAAATACAAAAATTAGCTGCGTACAGTTGCGCGTACCTGTAATCCCAACTACTCAGGAGGCTGAGGCAGGAGAATCCCTTAAACCCAGGAGGCAGAGGTTGCAGTGAGCCAAGATTATGCCATTGTACTTCAGTCTGGGCACCAGAGCGAGACTCCATCTCAAAAAGAAAAAAAAAAAGAATGCTTTCCAAATTTGTATTTTTTTATATGGGTCTATTTTGGTAATATTTTGCCCTTTTATCTGGTATAGTCCAGATTATTTTAAAAATAAGTGGCTACGTGCAGTGGCTCACACCTGTAATCCCAGGACTTTGGGAGGCAGAGGCGAGCAGATTATGAAGTCAAGAGGTTGAGACCATCCTGGCCAGCATGGTGAAACCCCGTCTCTACTAAGAATACAAAAATTAGCCGGGTGTGGTGCCACGCACCTGTAGTCCCAGCTACTTGGGAGGCTGAGGCAGAAGAATTGTTTGAACCCGGGAGGCGGAGGTTGCAGTGAGCCGAGATCACATCACTGCACTCCAGCCTGGTGACAGAGCAAGACTCCATCTCAAACAAAACAAAACAAAACAATAATAAGTTTGGGTAAATATTTTATCCGGGTTTTTTTTTTTTTTTTTGACCTTTTGAAATTTTTAATGCAAAATTTCCCTAGGTGGTTATGTGAGTTAGAGATGTTAGTATATGACTGATACCTCAAACACTGCTGGGTGCATAGTAGCCACTCAGTAAATATTTATTGAATGTGTATATCTCCTTTTTTAAAAAAAAAATGTTTGCATTGATAATGAAGCAAAAAAAAAAAGGATTGTTTCTGAGAAGGCTCCCCTTTTTTTCATAGAGCTGGTAAATATATTTTATGAAAGTTTTTCTTAAAGTATTTGACTTTTTGATAAATCTGGAATTTGGTAGTAGAGTGGAATGTTAATGTTTTTCAGAATTGCTAGGCAAGTGGTATGTATCACATTGTTCTTTTATATTCCCTTGTTTTAGGAAGGTTTCTTGATTTGAAATTGTCATCTCACCTATACCTCATAGGGCTAGGAATCATTTTTCTATCCCTCAATCCTTGTCTTTGAGAAAATAGGCTCATTTATGTTTTCAGAAAGCTTTTGTTGTCATTCTACACCACAATCTGTTGAAGGGAGGTTGTAGAGTATATTATGTTCAGAGAGTCAATGTCATGAGAGTAGGGATTAAGGTTAGTTTGATACTCATGAGATATTATCTTCCATTTCTGTTCATCTCTGCCCTGTACCTTTTTTTCCTCTGAAAGATTAGTTAAATCCCTTGACATCTGTAAGGTAGGTCTGGGAGATGCAGAATATAGTGACACCTCCTCCTGAGGTCACAGTTGGTATTAGTTTGTGAATTGCTGCTTGGCCCTCTGCCAGTGTTGTTCAGATCTTGAACCTTGTGGAAGACTCAGAGAAGTACATGATATTACCCCTCCTCCTTAGATTTTATAATCTTAGGATTTAAAACCATTTCATATCACTGAAATGTTAAATGAAAATAAAAGATTTTCAGAGAATTCGATAGGATGATACAGGAGAGAAAGTATCCTGTAATCATACGAAAAGTATCCTATAATCATACATAACATTTTTTTTACGTGCAGACTATGTGCTACATGCACAGTTTTAAGGACTTTCTAAATGCCTTCCTTGTATTGTTGAATATAATCTTAAAAATAACACTGAGTGAAGTCCACACCATGATTATTCCCAATTTACAGATGAGGAAATGAGGAACAAAGTAGAGGTTAAGTAACTTGCAATAGTTGAAGCGAGCATATGCCCAAAGGTAGCATGGATCCTAAATACCACCCTTGCTATCTCTAACGATCTTTCTCTTACCCTTTGGAACTCTTGGTTAGTTTTCAGCTAAATCCCCCAAATTCTCACTCTGTTTTCTCAGGGCAGCTTTCACTTTCCAGCTGTTGCTGAAGCTTGGCTTTCCTTGTAGGCTTCTCAAACAATGGCTCTTTCCTCTTCCACCTTCCTTGTAACACTGACAGGAAATGAGTGGATGTCTCTATTGATTCTCCTAGCTGCTTCCAGACCGTTCTCTCTCCCTTTTCCCTGAAACCTTCAGTTTATTTTTATTTTTATTTTTTTGCTTTCACATTGGAGTTTGTTTCCGTGAAACCTTCAGTTTAAAACTTCACATTATGGCTGGATGGTGGCTCACACCTGTAATCCGAGCACTTTGGGAGGCTGAGACAGGAGGATTGCTTGAGCCTAGGAGTTTGATACCAGCCGAGGTACTACAGTGAGACCCCATCTCTCAAAAAATTAAAAAAATTAGCTGGACGTGATGGTGCACACATGTAGCCCTAGCTACTTGGGAGACTGAGTTAGGAGGATTGCTTGAGCCTGGGAGGTCAAGGCTGCAGTGAGCTGTGATCGTTCCACTGTACTCCAGCGTGAGTGACAGAGATTCTGTCTTTAAAAAATAAAAAATAAAACAGGTTTTACCAGCCACTGCTCCTCCTTGTTTTAGTCATCCAACAATTGCCAGGTTGTTCCTTGTTATTTCCACATATAGATGATTCTTCCAATATCTGGCCTTCCATTCTTTGACTTCCTCTTCTCCAAGGATCTTGTTCTCCAGTTTTCCACCCTACTTCAGCCACTAACTCCCAATGGTCATACTCTGGTATGACAAGCATTGCAACTCTTCATAATTTCAGTGAGTGGTCCCATTCTGCAACCACTGCCTGCTGTCTTCTCAGCTCCTTTGCTGTCCTACTCAAACCTGGATAACTTGTTGATTCTGCCATCTTTTCACTATTCCTCACTTCCTCTTTACTAACCTTAAATTCCTGAGTCAATGATTATAATCACTCCCTGGCACATACCCTCAATTTGCTTTTCCCTTTTAAAAAATTATTATTTTTAATTTTTGAAACAAGATTTCACTCTTCATCTAGGCTGGAGTGTAGTGGCATGATCACAGCTCATTGCAGCCTCAATTTTCCAGGCTCCAGTGCTCCTCCCACTTCAGCCTCCTGAGTTGCTGGGACCACAGATGCATGCTACCGTGCCTGGCTAATTTTTGTATTTTTGGTAGAGACAGGGTTTCACCATGTTGCCCAGGCTGGTCCTGAATTCCTCAGCCCAGTCAATCCACTTGCCTTGGCCTCCCAAAGTGCTAGTTTTACAGGTGTGAGCCACCACGCCTGGCCTTACTTTTCTCTTTTCACTTGCTTTGCTAAACCTGCTTTGGTTAGGTTCAATTCTTCACTTTATACCTGCACCAATAATAGCTGAATCTGATTGGAGGAAAATAGATAACCTTACTGACTGATCTTACTTTCAATTCATGCTTATTAACTTGTAGTAGGCTCTTGATACTAGCAATCATGCTGTTTTCCCATGCTTTTTTTTTTTTTTTTTTTTTAACAAATTGTTTTGAGACAGTCTCTCCATGTTGCCTAGGCTAGAGTGTGGTGAGTGGCAAAATCTTGGCTTGCTGCAATCTTTACCTCTTGGGTTAAAATGATTCTCATATGTCAGCCTAATTTTTGTATTATTTTCTTTAGTAGAAATGAGGTTTCACCATGTTGGCCAGACTGGTCTTGAACTCCTGGCCTCAAGTAATCCACCTGCCTCAGCTTCCCTCCCAGCATGAGCCACCGCATCCAGCCTTTTAAAATAAATTTTAGGCCAGGTGCAGTGGTCCCAGCACTTTGGGAGGCCAAGGCAGGTGGATCACCTGAGGTCAGGAGTTCAAGACCAGCCTGACTGATGTGGTGAAACTATCTTACTAAAAATATGAAAATTAACTGCGTGTGGTGGTTGGCGTCTGTAGTCCCAGCTACTTGGGAGGCTGAGACAGGAGAATTTTGTGAACCTGGGAGGCAGAGGTTGCAGTGAGCCGAGAGGATGCCACTGCACTCCAGCCTGAGCGACGGAGGGAGACTCCATCTCAAATAAACAAACCAATAAATAATAAGCCGGGTGCGGTGGCTCATGCCTGTAATCCCAGCAATTTGGGAGGCTGAGGTGGGTGGATCACCTGAGGTCAGGAGTTTGAGACCAGTTTGACCAATATGGTAGATTTTAGTAGAGACCAATGTGTCTCTACTAAAAACACAAAAATTAACCAGGCATGGTGGTGGGCGCCTGTAGTCCCAGCTACTCAGGAGGCTGAGACAGGAGAATTGCTTGAACCCAGGAGGCAGAGGTTGCAATGAGCCAAGATTGTGTGCTGTTGCACTCTAAGCCTGGGGAACAGAGTGAGACTCCATTTCTAAATAAACAAGCAAGCTGGGCGTGGTGGCTCATGCCTGTAATCTTAGCACTTTGGGAGGCTGAGGCGGGTGGATCACCTGAGGTCAGGAGACCAACCTGGCCAACATGGTGAAACCCTGTCTCTACTAAAAATACAAAAAAATTGACAGGCATAGTGGTGGGTGCCTGTAATTCCAGCTACTCAGGAGGCTGAGGCAGGAGAATTGTTTGAACTCGGGAAGCAGAGGTTGCAGTGAGCTGAGATTGCACCATTGCACTCCAGCCTGGGTGACAAGAGCAAGACTTTGTCACGTAAATAAATAATCGAGATAAATATATAATTATCTATGTATCTATCAATCTGTCTCTCTATATATTAGAGGCGGGGTCTCCTTCTGTTGCCCAGCTCACTGCAGCCTTGAAGTATTGGGCTTAGGGGATCCTCCTGCCTCAACCTCCCAAGTAGCTGGGATGACAAGTGTGCACCACCATGCCTAGCTAATTTATTTTTTGTAGAAACAAGGTCTGCCTTTGTTGCCTGGTCTGGTCTCAATCTCCTGGTTTCAAACTCTCCTCCTGCCTTGGCCTCCCAGTGTTGGCATTACAGGTGTAAGACACTTTCTCCATGCTTTTTTTACTCTTTGGTTCTCCTAGATAAGTCTTTCATACCTTCCCCTTCTCAAACGTCCTATACCTCCTCCTCACCCTTAGTAGATGGCTTGTTCTCTATTTAACCAAGAAAATAGGAAAACAGGAGAGAATTTCCAGAGTCCCATCACCATTTCTGTTCCTCGCCTGCCTATGAGTTTACAGTATGCACCTGTACTAGATCCCATCCCTTCATCTTTTAGGTGTTAGTTTGTTTCCTGCATAATCTTTTATCTTTTTACTGAATTATTCTTTTAGCAAAGAAACATATCGTTGGCTCTGTCTTCTTAAAAAATAAACTTTTTTTGACTGTTGTTTTCTCTCCAACCTTTTTCTCTCCGTACCTTTAAAGCAAAACCACTTGACAGAGCTATTTGTATTTGCTGTTTCTAGTTGTTTTTCTTCTTCTTTTTTTTTTTTTTTTGAGACAAGAGTCTCCCTGTGTCACTCATGTTGGAATGCAGTGGTGTGGTCCCGTCTCACTGCAACCTCCACCTCCCAGGTTCAAGCGATTCCTATGCCTCAGCCTCCCGAGCAGTTGGGATTACAAGTGTGTGCCACCATGCTTGGCTAATTTTTGTATTTTTAGTAGAGGCAGCGTTTTACCATGTTGGTCAGGCTGGCCTTGAACTCCTGGCCTCTTAAGCCCATTTTAATCGGAATTTTTTTCCTTTTAAATTCAGTGGTAAGAATCTAATAAGACTTTTGCTTCTAGATCTCACCAAAATTATCTTTGTTGTTTGTTCACTCACATTCTTCAGACCTTCATTTAAAGGACACCTTTTTCACACTGGGCGTGGTGGCTCACGCTTGTAATCTCACTACTTTGGGATGCCAAGGCGGGTGGATCACTTGAGGTTGGTAGTTTGACATCAGCCTGGTCAACATGGTGAAATATCTCTACTACAAATACAAAAATTTAGCTGGGCTTGGTGGCTAACACCTGTAATCCCAACACTTTGGGAGACTGAGGCAGGTGGATCACCTGAAGTCAAGAGTTTGAGACCAGCCTGACCAACATGGTGAAACCCCAACTCTACTAAAAATACAATTAGGCCAGGCATGGTGGCTCATGCCTATAATACCTGCACTTTGGGTGGCTGAGGTGGGCAGATCACCTGAGACTAGCCAGACCAACATGGTGAAACCCTGTCTCAACTAAATATACAAAATTAGCCCAGGTGCGGTGTCTTATGCCTGTAATCCCAGCACTTTGGGAGGCTGAGGTGGGTGAATCACCTGAGGTCAGGAGTTTGAGACTAGCCTGGCCAACATGGTGAAATCCCATCTCTACTAAAAATACAAAAATTAGACGAGCATGATGGTGGTGGGCCCCTGTAATCCAAGCTACTTGGGAGACTGAGGCAGGAGAATCGCTTGAACCTGGTAGGCGGAGATTGTGGTGAACTGAGATCTTGCCGTTGCACTTCAGCCTGGGTGACGAGTGAAATTCCATCTCAAAAAAATTAAATAGGCCAGGTGCAATGGCTCACGCCTGTAATCCCAGCACTTTGGGAGGTCAAGGTGGGTGGATCATGAGGTCAGGAGATCGAGACCATCCTGGCCAGCATGGTGAAACCCCGTCTCTACTAAAAATACAAAAATTAGCTGGGCATGGTGGTGCATGCCTGTAATCCCAGCTACTCTGGAGGCTGAGATAGGAGAATTGCTTGAACCAGGGAGTCGGAAGTTGCAGTGAGCCGAGATTGTGCCACTGCACTCCAGCCTGATGACAGAGCAAGACTCCGTCTAAAAAATAAATAAATACAAAGTTAGCCAGGCATGGTGGCACACACCTGTATCCCAGCTTCATGGGAGGCTGGGGCAGGAGAATTGCTTGAACCCCAGTAGACAGAGGTTGCAGTGAGCCTAGATTGTGCATTGTACACCAGCCTGGGCAACAAGAGTGAAACTCCATCTCAAACAAATACAAAAATTACCTGGGTGTGGCTGAGGCAGGAGAGTCATCCGAACCCAGGAGGCAGAGCTTGCAGTGAGCTGAGGTTGCCCTACTGCATTCCAGCTAGGGCGACAGAGCAAGACTCAGTCTCAAAATACAATAACATAAATAACACAATACGATACAATATAATAATCCAGCATGGTAGCTCACACCTGTAATCCCAGCACTTTGGGAGGCCGAGGTGGGTGGATTGTCTGAGGTCAGGAGTTCCAGACTAGCCTGGCCAACATAGTGCAACCCCGTCTGTCCTAAAAATACAAAAATTAGCTGGGTGTGGTGGCTGGCAATTCCAGCTGCTCGGGAGGCTGAGGCAGGAGGATCCCTTGAACCCAGGAGGTGGAGGTTGCAGTGAGCTGAAATCCCACCATTGCATTCCAGCCTAGGCAACAAGAACGAAACTCCATCTCAAAGATAAAAATAAAAATACAACTAGGCGCGGTAGCTCACGCCTGTAATCCCAGCACTTTGGGAGGCCAAGGTGGGCGGATCACGAGGTCAAGAGATTGAGACAATCCTGGCTAACACAGTGAAACCCCATCTCTACTAAAAATACAAAAGATTAGCTGGGTGTGGTGGTGTGCGCCTGTAGTCCCAGCTACTCAGGAGCTTGAGGCAGGAGAATCACTTGAAACTTGGCAGAGGTTGCAGTGAACCGAGATCTCACTACTGCACTCCAGCCTGGGCGACTGAGCAAGACTCCATCTCAAAAAAAGTAAAAACAAAACAAAAAAATGAATAAAATAAAAAACAAATACAAAAATTAGCCCAGGGTGGTAGCCCACACCTGTAATCCCAGCTACTTAGGAGGCTGAGATACAAGAATCACTTGAACCCGGGAAGCAGAGTTTGCAGTGAGCCAAGACCACGCCACTGCACTCCAGTCTGGGCAACAGAGTGAGACTCTGTCCTCCCTGCCCCCAAAAAAAGAAAAGCTGTGCCTTCCAAGCTTTGCATTCTAGCAGAACAACAGTCCTTCTACATCAAGTGATAGAGTGAATGGAGTTTATGAATTCCTTAAATGTGGCTTTCTTATGTAGTCCCAAATTAGTATTTTTTTTTTTTTTTTGGAGACGGAGTCTCGCTCTGTCACCTAGGCTGGAGTCAGTGGCACTATCTTGGCTCACTGCAACCTCCAGCTCCTGGGTTCAAGTGATTGTCCTGCCTCAGTGTCCTGAGTATCTGTGACTACAGGTGAGCACCACCATGCCCGGCCAATTTTTATATTTTTAGTAGAGACGGGGTTTCACCATGTTGTCCAGGATGATCTCGAACTCCTGACCTTGTGATTTACCTACCTCGGCCTCCCCAAAGAGCCGGCATTACAGGCATGAGCCACTGAGCCTGGCCCTCCCAAATAAGTATTAACTGTCTTTGAGTTGGAGATGTTAGTATGATTTTATTTAATTAAAAAACCTCCTTTGTCAGCTGGGCGTGGTGGCTCATGGCTGTAATCCCAACACTTTGGGAGGCTGAGGCTGGCGGATCACAAGGTCAAGAGTTCAAGACCAGCCTGGCCAACACAGTGATACCACATCTCTACTAAAAATACAAAAATTAGACTGGTGTGGTGGCACGTGCCTGTAATCTCACCTGCTCGGGAGACTGAAGCAGGAGAACTGCTTGAACATGGGAAGCAGAGGTTGCAGTGAGCCAAGACCATGCCATTGCACTCCAGCCTGGGCAACAGAGTAAGACTCCATCTCAAAAAAAGAAAACAGGAAAGAAAAGAAAAAATCTCCTTTGTCAAAAAAAAAAAAAAAAGCCCAACTTTTATTTATTAAATATGTGTTGAAACCTCAAAACACACTAATCAGAAATGTGTGTATTGGCATCATGCCACATTTAGGAATGGAATATTTTGACTCTGTTGATGACTGTGATAGTCAACAGAGTAGTCCACTGAGAATCTGTTGCCATGTCAGTCACCTATTTCTGCATTGCAGGTGCTCTTCAGCAGACATCCCTGCCCTTTAAGGCTTTTGTGCTTACTATATAGTAAAATACTGATTTTTGTCTTACATTCTTTCATAGTATGCAATATTTTTCCATCCATAGCTACCTTCAGGTGAAATATTACTAAGTATTGCTTAAAATAATTTAGAAACCCAGTGTTGTGGACTAACTGGATTCCCCCAAATTCATATATCAAAGTCCTAACCCTGATGTGATTATATTTTTGAGATAGGGCATTTAAAGAGATAATGAAGGTGAAATGAGGTCATAAGGGTAGAACCCTAATCTAATAGGACTGATCACCTTGTAAGAAGAGGAGTGCACCAGTAGTGCACATATAGAGAAAAGGCTATGGGGAGGACATAGCAAGAAGGCAAGCCAACAGAGAGACCTCCAAAGAAACCAAACATGCCAGTTCCTTGATCCTGGTCTTCTAGCCTTCAGAACTGTGAGAACATAAATTTCTGTTGTTTAAGCCACCTAGTATGTGGGATTTTGTTATGGCAGCCCTAGCTGATTAACTTACCCAGGCTGTGTCAACTCCTAATAGGGGTTGGCAGGGCTGCACAAGGCCTGAGGCCTGTAAGTGGGATCTTTAATTTCTTTGTAGAAATGAAAGGATTTTCTCTCACAAGTACAATTTCATGAATGAGTCACATTCCTCGATAAAGGAGGCACCAGTTAAAATTTGGAAGAAATTGTGCTGGATAATCTTGTCAGTTTGTACAGTATCACATTACTGACTAGTGACATCTGCTGGATAACTGTGGTAAAAGCTGCTGGTTTTGGTTTTTAGGTTTTGGGGTTTTTTGAGATAGTCTTGCTCTGTCACCCGGACTGGAGTACAGTGGCACAATCTGCTGTAGTACAGTGACACAATCTTGGCTCCCTGCAGCCCCGACCTCCCTAGCTCAAGTGATCCTCTCACCTACACCTCCCAAAGTATTTGGATTATAGGCATGAGCCACTACCCCTGGCCACTATGTTGCTATTTTAGTCTTTATTTCCTGTAGGTCTTGAGCATCTCATGACACACAGTAGAATGTTTGAGGTTGCATAGGGATCACACAGATTCTGGACCTTTTCCTAGTAACTTGTATATTGAGGCATGCAACCAGATGTGCAGAACCCTTGGGGCAGCAACAATCAAGTGGGCACTGTAAAATGTATTCTTTCATAGAAAATAAGGGAAGTAATTTAGGACCAGGACCAAGAAGAAGTAAAGAGATTGACTGGAACTGGAAGAAGGCAAAGGGAGGTGAGTCCAGGGCTCAAAAGAAGAGGGAGGCCAGGTGCGGGGGACTCATGTCTGTAATCATTTTGGGAGGCTGAGGCAGGTGAATCACCTGAGATTAGAGACCAGCCTGACCAATATAGTAAAACCCCATCTCTACCAAAAATACAAAAAATTAGCCAGTCGTGGTGGTGTGTACCTATAATCCCAGCTACTGGGGAGGTTGAGACGAGAATTGCTTGAACCCAGGAGGCGGAGGTTGCAATGAACCAAGATTTGAGATTGCATCACTGCACCATTGCAGTCCAGCCTGGGTAACACAGTGAGGCTATCTAAAAAAAAAAAAAGGAAAAAAAGGACATTATGCTAAGTGAAATAGGCCAGTTATAGAAGGACAGATACTGCATGATTCTACTTATATGTAGTATCATGGTATCTAAAATAGACTCAGACCAGATGTAGTGGCTCATGCCTATAATCCCAACACTTTGGAAGGCTGAGGCAGGAAAAATTGCTTGAGGCCTGGAGTTTGAGACCAGTTTGGGCAGGATAGCAGGACCTTGTCTCTGCAGAATAAATAAGATAGTCAAATTCAGGCCAGGTGCAGTGACTGACACCTGTAATCCCAGCACTTTGGGAGGTATTTGGGAAGTACACGGAGCTTCCATGCACTCCCTGGGTGCACCACCCTCCAGGAACCTTCATTCAGCTATCCGGAAGTTCTACTGTTGTGAACTTAAAAACTTGTAATCAGTATAGCTCTCATGTTAAGTGTTCTTACCATAATAAATAATAGGAAAGGGAAGAAAACTTAAAACCAGGTTTGGGAAATTGAAGAATAATATTTTCCCACAAATAGAAACATATTAACAATTTTAATGAAAATAATTACTTTTGTTTAATAGTGATGCATCTGAAAACGTGAAGACTATAATTAACATTTGCTAAAAATATAAAAATGAGCTAAGTTGCCAAAGTACTTTCCTCCAAAATTGGAGGAAAAGCAAGCCTAGAAATAGCCCAAGATTGTGTCATTATCAGTAAAATTCTGTCAGTCTCATCACTGAAGGCTTATTTTTTAAAACTTTTCAATGGAAGATGTGTATGAAATCTTTCATGCACAAAAGGGTTGGGCGTGGTGGCTCATGCCTGTGATTTCAGCACTTTGGGAGGCTGAGGTGGGTGGATCACTTGAGGGCAGGAGTTCCAGACTAGTCTGGCCAACATGATGAAACCCCATCTCTACTAAAAATACAAAAATTAGCTGGCCATGGTGGTATGTGCCTGTAATTCCCAGCTACTTAGGAGGCTGAGGCATGAGAATCACTTGAACCCAGGAGGCTGAGGTTGCGGTGAGCCGAAATTGTGCTACTGCACACCAGCCTCGGTGACGTGTGAGACTGTGTCTCAAAAAAAAAAATTTAAAAAGGAAGATTTCATGCACAAAAGTAGAGAAAGTTAGTATAATACCAATGTACGCATTTATTTCCTAAAATGAATTTTTAAAATATATTATTCTAAGTAGCTGTTTTGAAGTCTTAGGCCAAGGAATGGCAATCGGAATACACTGAATAAAGATCAAATTTGAGAATATTTCTGAAGCAGAATTTGATGTATTCATCGGACAAGAGGTGAGAGAAGAAAGTATGATTAATTCCAAATTTCTAGTTTAGAAAATTAGGCTGATAATGGCATTAATCAAGAGCACAGAGAACCAAGAAACTTGCAGTTTAACATAGTGTCTGCTTAGATGTCCTTGATGCAGCTTCCCAAGTTTGCTCCCAAAGTACCCATGAAGATGCAAAAAGTGACAACAGAAATGGCTAGGAGGCTGGGCTTGGTGGCTCATACCTGTAATCCCAGCACTTTGGAAGGCTAAGGTGGGTCAATCACCTGAGGTCAGGAGTTCGAGACCAGCCTGGCCAACATGGTGAAACCCTGTCTCTACTAAAAATATAAAAAATTAGCTGGTCGTGGTGGCGGGCACCTGTAATCCCAGCTACTCCGGAGGCTGAGGCAGGAGAATTGCTTGAACCTGGGAGGCAGAGGTTGCAGTGAGCCAAGATTGTGCCATTGCACTCCAGCCTGGGCAACAAGAGCAAAACTACATCTCAAAAAAAAAAAAAAAAAAAAAAAAAAAAAAAAAAAAAAAAAAAAAAAAGAAATGCCTAGGAACTAAGATAGGTGACTGCCTTAATCATTAGGGAAGAACTGAGATAAAATGCACCCTGGCCTCATCTTCTGGAAACAAAAATGCTTTGATAAAAGTAATGAGTCAACCTACATCCCCATTGTCACTTCCCCAGCTCAGTGACCCAAGGCCCTCAGTAGCCAGAAACTGGGCAGCCCTCTGCAGAGCATCACCTAATGCTATTTCAGGGACTAGAATGGTGTATCTTTTCTTACTCTATTTCCCCTAATTTTTCTCTTATCTGTTTTAGGATACAAGGTCCCTATTGGGTTCTTGGTATTAATGGCGTTCCTGCACAAGTGGCATGGGCCACACAAGTAGAGTATTATATGCTAAGGCAGGGATGAGAGAGTCCTGGGTATAGGACATAATGGAAGTCATCATTTCTCAGATCTTTTATTGGTTTAGAGAATCAGTGAGGAAAGGAAAGCTGGGGTGTAGCTAGACCAGGACTATAGTAAGCGTCTCTAAGAAACTGGGAATTAAAGTAGGAGTGGGGCTGGGTGCGCTAGTTCACACCTTGGGCTCCCAGCACTTTGGGAGCTTGAAGTGGGTGGATCACTTGAGGTCAGGAGTTCGAGACCAGCCTGGCCAACATGGTGAAACCCCGTCTATACTAAAAATACAAAAATTAGCCGTGCGTGGTGGTGTGCACCTGTAGCCCCAGCTACTCGGGAGGCTGAGGCAGCAGAATCACTTGAACCTGGGAGGCGGAGGTTGCAGTGAGCTGAAATCATGTCATTGCACTCCAGCCTGGGCAAGAGAGCGAGACTCTGTCTCAAAAAATAATAATAATAAATAAAAATAAATAAATTGGGAGTTGTATGTATTAGCCTGTCCTGTAGTTATAGATACATGGAGTCTTTTAGCCATCACACAGATTGAGAGTAGGGTCAAGAACCGTTTGTTGCCTGTTAACAGATGATAAATAAATCCTAATAAATAATACAGGGCCTATGAGTGAACTCAGCTGGTTAAGGATGTAAGAGGAGTGAAGACTAGAAAGGTCCACTACAAAATGCTCAGTAAAGTATAAGAAATCATTGCCCTTATGAATTCTGAGAAAAAGTCAAGGATAAAATTGGCTGAGATGAAACAGAAAATGAGTGTGATAAGATTATAAGGAAACTAAAAACAATGAGCAAGAATTAAATACGTAAAAATAATTGGCCAGGTGTGGTGGGTTATGCCTGTAATCTTAGCACTTTGGGAGGCTGAGATGGGCAGATCACTTGAGATCAGGAGTTTGAAACCAGCCTGGCCAACATGGCAAAAAAAACCCATCTCTACTAAAAACACAAAAATTAGCCAGGCTTTTGGACCTGTAATCTCAGTTACCCAGGAGGCTGAAACAGGAGACTCACTTGAATCTGGGAGGCAGAGGTTGCAGTAAGCCAAGACCAGATCGCTATGCTCCAGCCTGGGTGATAGTGTGGAACTCTGTCTTGGAGAGCAGATATTGGTTAAAAAAAAAATTAGAGAAAGCAAAAAGATCAAAGTTGTTAAGGGTAGCAATATGTCATGGAGGTTAGCCTGGAATAAAGGACAGTTGTTAAAAGAGGTGAGATAGAAAACAACCAACATATCAATAATTAATTCTCCTGAAACCCAGAATAAATGGAAGTAAGATAATAACGGTAATAGTTCAAGTTGCCTCCTTACTGTGTGCCTGACACACATCTACTTGAATCCTTACAACAGTCTTCAGAGAGAAATCACCAGTTTGTGCCATTATGCTGAGGAAGGGTAGAGATATGCAATAAATTACCTCTGGTCACACAGCTATTACAGATCACTGAGGATATATTATAAGAACACTTTTCCCAGCTATAATGGCCTGTATTGTAAAGAGGGTGTAGGTTTGCTGCTTTCTGAGAAACATCAGTGATCACAACTAGTTCATTCTTGGTAAAAACAGTTTTCCTAGTAAGTATAAAACTCTTTATTCACTAAATAATTTATTGTCTCTTTGCAAATAACACGTAGGGGTGAGATTTTAAAATAATGATTTGTATTGATATAGCTAATTCTTTCTCCAGTCCATATTTGTATCCCCCTTCTCACCAGTAAAAAAAATTTAAAAATCTGTGTTTTTTTAATTTATTCACTATAGTAATACACATAGAAGAGTTTTGGAATTACAGGCTGAGTGTGGTGGCTCATGCCTGTAATCCCAGCACTTTGAGAGGCCAAGGTGGGCGGATTGCATGAGCTCAGGAGTTTGAGACCAGCCTGGGCAAGATGGCAAAACCCCGTCTCTACTGAAAATACAAAAAATTAGCCAAGTGTGGTGGTGCATGCCTGTAGTCCCAGCTACTCAGGAGGCTGAGGTGAGAGAGTTGCTTGAACAAGGATGACAGAGGTTGCAAAGTGAGACTCTGTCTCAAAAAGAAAAAAAAGAAGAGTTTTGGAATTGCTATACCATCACCAACATCAGTTGTTTTTTTGTTGGAATCCAGTATATCCCACTGAGGGTGGATGGTCAGAGTACTATGTTCAGAAGCTACTTAGAATCTAATTCTTTCCTTCTCTGATTATGTTATCACCCTGATACATGGGTAGGTTTTTTTGTTTTTCTTTGTACTTAGTTTTAGGGTCCTTGTTATCGATTTAATTTTTAAAATATGTGAAAAATTAACATGGCTTAAATGTCAAAACTTTTTATATAAAAATATTTCCTCAGAGAAGTTTCATTCCTTCCCCTATCCCTTCTTTTCTGTTTCTATCTATACACTAGGAAAATAATTTCATTACTTTCCGGTTTATTTTTCTCAAATTGTTTCCTTTGGAAAAATTAACCAGTAGAAGTATATTATATTTATATTTATTTTCCCTTCATTCTTAGTTCTCCTTTGTCATGGAAGTCTTTCTTCTGCAAAGGATAGCATGCTATATATACTCTTCTTCACTTTGCTTTTTCCTTTGTCTTTCCTACAACTCTCTCTCTTTTTTTTTTTTTTTGAGACGGAGTCTCACTCTGTCAACCAGACTGGAGTGTAGTGGCATGATCTCGGCTCATTGTCACCTCCGTCTGCCAAGTTTCTGCGTCAGCCTCCTGAGTAGCTGGGACTACAAGTGCATGCCACCATGCCCAGCTAATTTTTGTGTTTTTAGTAGAGATGGGGTTTCACCATGTTGGCCAGGATGGTCTCAATCGCTTGACCTTGTGATCTGCCTGCCTTGGCTTCTCAAAGTGCTGGGATTACAGACATGAGCATTTATATTATACATCAGGTGGATCACCTGATGTCAGGATTTCAAGACCAGCCTGACCAATGTGGTGAAACCCCATCTCTACTAAAAATAGAAAATTAGTCGGGTATGGTTGTGCATGCCTGTAATCCCAGCTACTTGGGAGGCTGAGGCAGGATAATTGCTTGAACCTGGGAGATGGAGGTTGCAGTGAGCCGAGATTGTGCCACTGCACTCCAGTCTGGGCAACAGGAGTGACACTCTGTCTCAAAAAAATTAACAGTGAATAAAAGGAAATTGAGTTGAATTCCTGTTTTTTCTAAAGCCATACATCTATTAAATTCATTCTTCTCTTTGTTTTTTTCTCTCCAATTTTAGTCTGTGCTGAGACCTATAACCCTGATGAGGAAGAGGAAGATACAGATCCAAGGGTAAGCCCAAAGCAAAGATGTTAGGTAGAATTGTTGTATTTCTCACTAATTTGCCTTCTCTACATAACGAAAACTCATCATGCTAGTAATTAAATACAAATTAAAATATCAATGAAGTGACATTTTCAGTCTAACAGATTGAAAGCTGCACTGGTTGAGGGTATGGTGAGAAGTGCCTGGCTGTAGCTGCCGGAAGCCTTAAACAGGCTGGGCATGGTGGTTCACCCCTGTAATCTCAACACTTTTTGAGAGGCTGAGGCAGGAGGATCGCTTGAGGCCAGGAGTTCCAAGACTAGCTTGGACAATATAGCAAGACCCCGTATTTGTGGGAAAAAAAATGAGCCAGGGTTGGTGGGACATGCCTGTATTTGCAGCTACTTAGGAGCCTGAGGCAGAAGGATTGCTGCTACAGTCTAGGAGGTCAAGGCTGCGAACAAAACACACACACACATACACACACACACACACACACACACACACACACACACACACTCTGCCGAGGATGGTGGCTCACACCTGTAATCCTAGCAGTTTGGGAGGTTGAGGTGGGAAGATCACTTGAAGTCCAGCAGTTTGAGACTAGTCTGGGCAATGTAACTAGACCTCATTTCTATTTAAAAAAAAAAAAACATTAACAACAACAAGCCTTAATACTTACAGTCAAGCCAACTGATTTAGCATTTACCTAAAGGAGAATTCATCCCTAATGAAAGTTGAATCCTTCTTGAGGATATACAAATGGAGCTTATTGTAGTGTTGTAACAATGAAAAATGGAAACAACCTAAATGACCTAAAATATGGGATTACAAGGAGCTAAATTATGGTGCATTCAAATGAAGAGAATCTGTAGCCATTGAAAGTGATGGTACAGGACTGTATGTAATGGCATGGGATGTATGTTTGTGTGAGTACATTTTATAGAGCATTTTGTAAAATAATAAATTTGAAATATATATATATATATATATTTATTTATTTGTATATATAGAAAATTCTATCTGGAAGGATATACTCCAGATGTTAACAGTAGTTGTGACAAGACCATGTTTGATTTTTGAGTGCTTTAAAAAAAAAAAAAAAAAACTTAGTTTTTAAAATTTTTGTAAAATTGACATAAATTGCTTTTATGAGAGCGTATGTGAACTATCATTTTTAAAAGATTGATGTTATAGTCTGGGTGTGGTGGCTCATGCCTGTAATCCCAGCATTTTGGGAGGCCGAGGTGGGTAGATCACCTGAGGTCAGGAGTTCCAGACCAATCTGGCCAACATAGTGAAACCTCATCTCTACTAAAAATAGAAAAATTAGCCGGGTGTGGTGGCGGGCACCGGTAATCCCAGCTACTCGGAAAGCTGAGGCAGGAGAATAGCTTGAACCTGGGAGGCAGAGGTTGCAGTGAGCTGAGATCTCACCACTGCACTCCAACCTGTGCGACAGTAAAACTCTGTCTCAAAAAATAAAAAAAACCAGTGAGTTGGGCATGGTGGCTCACGCCTGGAATCCCAGCACTTTTGGAGGTAGAGACAGGTGGATTACAAGGTCAGGAGTTTGAGACCAGCCTGACCAACATGATGAAACCCCATCTCTACTAAAAACACAAAAATTAGCCTGATGTGGTGGTGTGTACCTATAATCCTAGCTACTCAGGAGGCTAAGGCAGGGCAATCACTTGAACCTGGGAGGTGAAGGTTGCAGTGAGCCAAGATCGCACCACTGCACTCCAGCCTGGGCAACAGAGCGAGACTCTGTCTCAAAAACAAAAAAACCTTTAATGATCTATCATTTTACCTTTAAGTCAAGTTACCCTTAAAATGAGTAACGTATGAAAGATTTCTGAAGTATTCTAATAAATGCTACCATTTTTGTGAATGTAAAAATCATGTACATTTTTTAATTCTAGTTATAAAATTCTTGATGACTGTAAAACAGTTATTTCCTAATTTAATATCACAAATTTAAAATACTTAACACTTTTTTTTTGGTGACGGAGTCTTGCTCTGTCACCAGGCTGGAGTGCAGTGGTGCGATTTTGGCTCACTGCAACCTCCTACTCCCTGGTTCAAGCAATTCTCCTGCCTCAACCTCCCAAGTAGCTGGGATTGCAGGCAAGTGTCACCATGCCCAGCTAATTTTTGTATTTTTAGTAGAGATGGGGTTTCACCATGTTGGCCAGAATGGTCTCAATCTCCTGACCTTGTGATCTGCCCACCTTGGCCTCCCAAAGTGCTGGAATTGCAGGTGTGAGCCACCAAGTCCAGCCAACACTTTTAACGTCTGTTATTTCTGGTCAGATTAAATGATGTAATTTTTTTTTTGAGTAGATGCTCAATATTTGTTTAAAGAACAAATTTATAACCCTCTGCTTTATGGATGAAGATCCTGAGGCTCCCAAGGGACAGCTGACTTGCTGCCAGCCACTTAGTCAGCAGTTGGCTCCAGGGTCAGTGCTCTTCACCCCTATATTACATTGTCCCTCCACCTTCAGCATATAGCTTGATATTTATGCAAAATTAAAATGACAGCATACTCTTTATTTTTCCCACTCTTCGTAGAAAGAAATATACCAATCTTTAAGTGATTATTTTAAAATTGAATAAAATAATTTCCAGGGTTTTATTTGGATTGGCAGGTGATTCATCCTAAAACTGATGAACAGAGATGCAGACTTCAGGAAGCTTGCAAAGATATTCTCCTTTTCAAAAATCTTGATCAGGTAACATTGATTTCTAAAGTATTTTTATTATATGATCTTTTAGCTTTGCTCCTATTTGTCACTTAAACTTTAATTTTTAGCATTCTAGCCACAGCCATATTAAGCATAAAACCTTAGATTCGTCTTACATACAAATGTTTTCATTGCATTGACTACTTTAACCCAGACATGATTTTTCAGATGCCTTTTAGTGCAGTAGTCCCCCTTATTCTTGGTTTTGCTTTCCAGGGTTTCAGTTGCCCATAGTTAGTGACGGTCCAAACATACTAAATGGAAAATTATAGAAATAGCAGGCGTGGTGGCTCACGCCTGTAATCCCAGCACTCTGGGAGGCTGAGGTGGGTGGATCACCTGAGGTCAGGAGTTCAAGACCAGCCTGGCCAACATGGCAAAACCCCGTCTCTACTAAAAATACAAAAATTAGCCAGGCATAGTTGCACACATCTGTAATCCCAGCTCCTCAGGAGGCTGAGGCAGGAGAATTGTTCCAATCCAGGGGGCAGAGGTTGTAGTGAGCCAAGATCACACCACTGCATTCCAGCCTGGGTGACAGAGTGAGACTCCACCTCGAAATTTTCAAAAAGGAAATTCCAGAAATAATTCTTACGTTGTAAAGGGCATGCCATTCTGAATCTTATGCTGTCCTGCTCTGCTACCACCCAGAACATAAATCATCACTTTGTCCCAGTGTATCCATGCAGTATATGCCATCATCTAGCAGTACTCCTATTTAAGTAACCTTATTTTACTTAATAATGGCCCCAAAGCACAAGAGAAGCGATGCTGGCAATTCAGATATGCCAAATAGAATCCATAAAATGCTTTCTTTAAGTGAAAAGATGAGAGAAATTTAAGGAAAGAAAGAAACAAATTGTATACTGAGGTTGCAAAGATCTATGATAAGAATGAATCTTCTGACTGGGCGTGGTGGCTCACGCCTGTAACCCTAGCACTCTGAGAGGCCGAGGTGGATGGATCGCCTGAGATCAGGGGTTCAAGACCAGCCTGACCAACATGGTGAATTTCCATCTCTACTAAAAATACAAAAATTAGCAGGTGTGGTAGCACACGCCTGTAATCCCAGCTACTCAGGAGGCCGAGGAAGGAGAATTGCTTGAATCCAGGAGGCAGAGGTTGCAGTGAACTGAGATCATACCATTGCACTCCAGCCTAGGTGACAGAGTGAGACTCTGTCTCAAAAAGAAAAAAATAGAAAAGAAAAAGAAAAAGAATCTTCTATTTGTGAAACTGTGAAGGAGGAAAAATAAATTTATGCTAGTTTTGCTGTCGCACCTCAAACTGTACAAGTCAGCCACAGTGCGTGATAAGTACTTGGTTAAGATGGAAAGGCATTACATTTGTTGATGGAAGATATAAACAGAAATGTGTTCCAGTTGACAGCAATAGGGTTCAACACTATCTGTGGTTTCAGACGTCCACATATCCCCTTGGAACATACTCCCCATGGATAAGGGGAGGACTACTGTATTTTTCTGACCCACTTTGGCACTTTCTCCAAGACAGTACTGATCATTTGAAGACCATGAAGTTTGGTCACGTTGCAAGAAAATGCTCAGATTTGCATGACCCTGGCTTAGGGTCTGAATTTATCCTACAAAGAGATTGATTTTTCTGAAGATGCTGGTGTGTAGTTCCCTTCCTTAATAATAGTTACCCCACTGGCTTACCACAGTGTGTGATAAGTGCTTCTTGAGAATGGTGTGTTTCTGCAGGGCTTAGCATAGGATCTATGACCTGGGCCTGTCCTCCTTCTCTTGGTGGTAGAAATAAAGAACCAGGGCTACATCCTGTTAGCTGTCCTAGTGCATTTGGGCTGCTATAACAAAATACCATAACCTGGGTGGCTTATAAACAGTGGAAATTTCTCACAGTTCTGGAGTCTGGGAAATCAAGCTCAAGGTGCCATCAGATTTGGTGTCTGATTAAGAGCCCACTTCTTGGTTCAGAGATAGCCATCTCTGTGTTCTCACATGGTAGAAGGAGGGAGGGAGCTCTCAGGGTCTCTTTTATAGGGCACTAGTCCCATTCATGACCTAATCACTGACAAAGGCCATACCATCTAATACCATCACATTGGGTGTCAGGTTTTAACATGGAATTTTGGGGTGACATAAATATTTAGTTCATAGTAATAGAGAATCTTCAGATTTCCTGTTTCTTCTCTACTTTGTTTCTTCTCTATTCTTCTCTACTTTAAAGGCCACACATTAAATGAATGAGGCCAGGCACAGTGGCTCACGCCTGTAATCCCAGCATTTTGGGAACCTGAGGCAGGTGGATCATTTGAGGTCAGGTTAACATGGTGAAACTCCGTCTCTACTAAAAATACAAAAATTAGGCAGGCGTGATGGCATGTGCCTGTAGTTCCAGCTACTTGGGAGTCTGAGGCAGAAGAATCGCTTGAACTGGGGAGGTGGAGGTTGCAGTGAGGTGAGGTTGCACCACTGCACTCCAGCCTTGGTGACTGAGATTCCATCTCAAAAAAGTTAAAAATTAAAAACATTTAAAACCACATGAATGGCTGAGGTGCTAGGCCTATTGAGGAGTCCCAGAATGTGCAGAGACAGGAAGGCTGGGATTACATTTCCTCTATTACCCAGCTCCTACAAAAAAGGCTTCTGAAGACATTTCCACAGCCCTCCCTGGGAATCTGGCTGGTCAGATATGAGCTTAAATGCATCAATCAAAGGAGTTAATTAACCTTGGTGTCTGTAAACCAGTCTAATAACTGTGTCGTTTACAGTAATAGCCAGAGCTTTACTCAGAGCTTGTTAGTCTAAGACTGAATGAGACAAGGACCATGAACTCAAGGAAAGGCTGGTTGTAAGAAACAGTGGTCTGTGTTAGCCGTTTTCCCTGGAAGACCCATCCATGTAACCGGAAAAGGGACTTGCTTCTTTATCTGTGAATAAAACCTCTTGTAAATTTTATACCATTAGAGTTGTTATAAGGGAAGTTTCTATGTCAATCTAATATTCAGTTTTCTTAGTGTTGGAGAATACCATTTTAGTGTTGAAAAGTTGTAACCTGGCTGGGCACGGTGTGGCTCACGCCTTTAATCCCAGCACTTTGGGAGGCTGAGGAGGGTGGATCACCTGAGGTCAGGAGTTCGAGATCAGCCTGGCCAACATGGTGAAACTTCATCTCTACTAAAAATACAACAGTTAGCTGGGCATGGTGGCAGGTGCCTGTAATCCCAGCTATCTAAGAGGCTGAGGCAGGATAATCGCTTGAATCTGGGAGGCAGAGTTTTCAATGAACTGAGACCGTGCTATTGCACTCCTGCCTGGGCAACAAGAGTGAAATTCTGTCTTTAAAAAAAAATTACTTCTCTCAATAATGTCTTTTTTTCTGGTAGAGGATCCAGTCCAGAATCTCATGTTACATTTAGTTGTTGTTTCTTCTTAATCTCCTCCAATCTGTGACAGTTTTCAGTCTTTCCTTGTCTTTCATAATCTTGACACTTTGAAGAGTCATTCTATAGAATGTCTCTCCGTTTCAGTTTGATGTTTCCTCATGATTTTGGAATATGGTTATATTTTTGGCCAGACTACCACAGAAATTATTTTGTGTCTATCTGAAAGCAT
This sequence comes from Plecturocebus donacophilus, assembly GCA_004027715.1. Taxonomy (NCBI): domain Eukaryota; kingdom Metazoa; phylum Chordata; class Mammalia; order Primates; family Pitheciidae; genus Plecturocebus; species Plecturocebus donacophilus. The sequence goes on from PVKP010004025.1 coordinate 89,069, forward strand.
CATATCAAGGGCCTCATGATATCAGTATGTCTTATTGCCAGCAATGTTGGTTCATTCCTTTTTATTGCTGAGTAGTATTTCGTTGTTAAAAAATACCAATTTATCCATTTTTCTGTTAATGAATACTTGGTCTATTTCTAGTTTTTACCTATTATGAATAACACTATCAACATTTTGTATAAATCATTTTGTGAACCTTTCCCCCAAGTTATCTTGAGTAAAATACTTGAGAGGAAAATTGCTGTCATAAGATAGGTATATGTTTGACTTTGTAAAAAAATCTGCCAGATCAGCTGGGTGCAATGGCTCATGCCTGAAAATCCCAGCACTTTGGGAGACCAAGGCGAGTGGATCACCTGAGATCAGGAGTTCAAGACCAGCCTAGCCAAAATGGTGAAACCCCCTCTCTACTAAAAATACAAAAATTAGCTGGGCATGGTTTCACACACCTGTGATCCCAGCTACTCAGAGGCTGAAGCAGGAGAATCGCTTGAACCCAGGAGGCAGAGGTTGCAGTGGGTCGAGATCGTACCATTGTACTCCAGCCTGGTCTCAAAAAAAAAATCTGCCAGATATTTTTCAAAGTAATTTTACCACTTTGCATTCCTGTCAATAACATATTAAATTTCATGTTGCTCCACATCCTTACTAACGTTTTGTATTGTCAATATTTTTAGTTTTAGCCATTCTGATTAGTGTATTTGTTCAAATTTAAAATTTATTTTCCAAATTTCTATTTTTAAATTTCAAATTTACAGAAAATTCACAAGAATAATACCATGAATACCCAGACACCCTTTACCTAGACTGGTCAGTTGTAAACATTTTAACATTTTACCACATTTGCTTTTTCTCTTGTGTGTAAGTTTATGTAAAGAGAGAAAGAAAAGGGGAGTATATATAAAATGTTTTTCTTTCGTTCTGAATCATTTATGACATCATGACTCTTCACTACTAAATATTTAGGATGTATTTTTCAGGAACAAGAATATTTTCTGGCCTGGCACAGTGGCTCACACCTGTAATCCCAGCACTTTGGGAGGCCGAGGCGGGCAGATTACTTGAGGTCGGGAGTTCGTGACCAGCTTGGCCATCGTGGCGAAACCCTCTCTCTACTAAAAATATAGAAATTAGCTGGGCATGGTGGCACGCACCTGAAATCCCAGCTACTCAGGAGGCTTAAGCAGGAGAATCGCTTGAACCTGGGAGGTGGAGGTTGCAGTGGACCAAGATCGCACCACTGCACTTCAGCCTGGGTGACAAAGTGAGACTCGGTCTCAAAAAAAAATTTAAAAAGAATATTTTTCTTTGTTAATACAATGCCATTTAATAAATCCAAGAAATTTAACATTGGTATAATATAAAATCACCTAACAACAGTCCATACTCAGATTTCCTCAGTTTTCCCAGTAAAGTTCTGTATAGCTTTTGGTTTTGTTTTTCAATCCTAAATCACATACAGTAAGTCCTCACCTCACATCCTGAATCACATACAATAAGTACTCACCTTAACATTGTTGGTAGTCTTGGAAACTGCAACTTTAAGCAAAGCAACCTTTTTTTCCCTCATCATTGTTATAACTGTTATATTTGAGGACATTGTTTTGCTTAAATTCACATTTTTCAAGAACCTATCAACCACATTAAGTGAGGACTTACTGTATTTCATTTGGTTGTCATGTTATTTTAGTCTCCTCTAACCTAGAAATGCTCCCCTTCAACCTATCTTATTCTATATCTCATGACACGTGTGTTTGAGGAGTCCAGACTAGAAGAAAAAAAGTTACTCAGAACAAGAGGCTTCCAGCAGGCAACCCACAGGCTAGGTACAGATGTCTGTGTTTGGTCTGTATTGTACATGAAAATTTAAATTTATTGCCAGTATGTAAATAGATTTCTGGCAACACTGGGCTCACATTCCAGTGGATGTGGGTAATATGTCAGTTGTAAGCCATCCTTTTTAGTATTTGTCAGCTTATACAGTATTCAACGCATATGAAACTAAATATACTTTTTGGTGATACTCAATTATCTTAGTAGCACAGTCATTCTGATAGAACATAAAATCACATGGAATTATGCAGTCATAAAATTATTCTCTTTCCAGTTCAGTCTACATTCCTTCAAAGAGAAAGTCTTTTTTAAATTGAATCTGGTATTCTTTAGAGACCCCCTAATAAATCACTGATCTCTCTGTCTGACAGGGATGCTGGCCCCAGGCTGAGACCATTGTTTTGTTAGAATTTAATAGTGTTGTTTTCTTTTCATTATACTTATCCATATAGTTGATGTCTGGTTATGGCAGGTAATGTTAGTAAGTAATTGTGTGTGTTGTATGTAAATGAAGCAATATTAGCTGTCTTATAATAGATCTCATTTGTCTGTTTTTTCATAAATACTTTCCTTAGGTTTTTCTCTTTGGGTCATAAAAATTGATGAGGTAGAATCTTTGTTATACCCTTTTTACACATGAAGAAGCTGAAGTTTGCCGGGCGTGGTAGCTCACGCCTGCAATCCTAGCACTTTGGGAGGCCAAGGCCAGGTGGATTACCTGAGTTCAGGAGTTCGAGACCAGCCTGGCCAACATGGCGAAATCCTGTCTCCTCTACTAAAAATACAAAAATTAGCCACGTGTGGTGGCGCAGGCCTGTAGTCCCAGCTATTTGAGAGGCTGAGGCAGGAGAATCGCTTGAACCCAGGAGGTAGAGGTTGCAGTGAGCTGAGATCGCACCACTGCACTCCAGCCCAGGCGACAGAGTGAGACTCTGTCTCCAGGAAAAAAGAAAAAAAAAGATACTGAAGCTCAGTGAGGTTAAGTGACGTGTTTGGCTAGTCAAAGGCAGTTGTGCTATTCCAAAAGATAACCTCTAAGGCCATAACAGCCCTTGAGATCTGATGATACTGTTAAGTTCAGCACCTATAGGAAGGTGTGGCAGCATATGGCTTTACACATGGCATAGTGGAGCCATCAGGCAGGTGACAGTCATGTGGATGTGGCTGGGAAAACAAGGACCATGATTTTGATAATATTTCTGCGTAAATTGTGGAAAGCTTATTCAAAACAATACCGCCTCAGAAAACTTGCCAGTTTTCTCTCTGCTGAAGTACATGGAGGTAAAAAGCTGAATGGTCCCAGGAAAGCATTTGTTTCAGACAGCCTTTAGGTTTCTGCTTGAATGTGGGGACTTCTGTTGTATAGTCATAAATTGAGATAATTATGGTCACTGTTTTTTTTCAGCAAATGTAAAAGCTATTTTTTCTTCTGTGCATACCCTGCAGGAGCAGCTTTCTCAAGTTCTTGATGCCATGTTTGAAAGGATAGTCAAAGCTGATGAGCATGTCATTGACCAAGGAGATGATGGAGACAACTTTTATGTCATAGAACGGTAGGATATGGAGCTTTGCAATTGTATGGCCACACTTAATTGGATTCATGATTCAGGGCAGATGCTTTATCCTATTCTTTATTCAGCCCAGAGAGGCTTAGGGCCAGGTGAACAAGCTTCCCAAAGCCTGTGATAGTCCACAGCTTGTCCCTCTCTACCAGTGCTGTCCTGAGTCCTCAGCACAACTCTTATTTGAAGAGCCATCATCTAAGTAGAAAGTCTCCTTTAGGCCAGGGTGTGGTGGCTCACACCTGTAATCTCAACACTTGTGGATCACCTGAGATTAGGAGTTTGAGACCAGCCTGGCCAATATGGTGAAACCCTGTATCTACTAAAAATACAAAAATTAGCCGGGTGCAGTGGCACACATCTGTAATCCCAGCTACTTGGGAGACTTGAAAAAAAAATTATCATAAATACAGGTTTCCCAGGTTAGTGTTCTACTACCTTTGCTTTATTAAGTTATTGTCAAGGCCGGGTGCAGTGGCTCATGCCTGTAATCCTAGCATTTGGGGAGGCTGAGGCAGGCGATCACTTAAGGTCAGGAGTTCAAAATCAGCCTGGCCAACGTGGTGAAACCCCATCTCTACTAAAAATGCAAAAAAGAAAAAGAATTTAGCCAGGCGTGGTGGTGTATGCCTGTGGTCCCAGCTACCTGGGAGGCTGAGGCAGGAGAATCACTTGAACCTACGAGGCAGGATATTCTCTTACTTAAGTGTAGAACAATTATAAAAATCACAAATTAACATTTATATAATATTACATCTAATTATGGACCTTATTCAAATTTTTCTAATTATTCTCCTTATTTTTGAGATTCTTTTGGTCTCCATCTAAGTAGCTGTACTAGATTCATTGGTTGCCTTTCCTCTTGAGCCTTTTCTTATTCAGATTCTTGAACAGAAAATACTCTCCCTCTTTGAGTAACCTTTGGGTTCTGGCTACCTGTGACAAATTATTACAATTAAAGGAAATGTTTTAATTAAAGTAAAGATGACATAAATAATATCTTCTCAGAGAAAAGACTTTTGTCTTCATCTTTTATGCTAATGACAATAGTTTTGTTTTTTTGAGATGGAGTCTTGCTCTGTGTCATCAGGCTGGAGTACAGTGGCCTGATCTCAGCTCACTGCACCCTCCACCTCCCAGGTTCAAGCGATTTTCCTGCCTCGGCTTCCCAAGTAGCTGGGACTACAGGTGCGCGCCTCCATGCCCAGCTAATTTTTGTATATTTAGTACAGACAGGGTTTCACCATGTTGGCCAGGATGGTCTTGATCTTTTTATCTCGTGATCCACCTGCCTCAGCCTCCCAAAGTCCTGAGATTACAGGTGTGAGCCACTGCGCCTGCCCAGTACAGTTTTTAAATAAAATTATAAATATAATATTTGTTCGTTTGTTTGTTTTTTTTAACCAAATGGTTTTTTGTTTTTTTAAGACAGAGTCTTTCTCTGTTGCCCAGGCTAGAGTGTAGTGGTGCAATCCCAGCTCACTGCAACCTCCACCTCCCAGGTTCAAGTGATTCTCCTGCCACTGCCTCCTGAGTAAATGAGATTATAGGCACCTGCCACCACACCCAGCTAATTTTTGTATTTTAGTAGAGATGGGTTTTAACCATGTTGGCCAAGACTTATTATTATTATTTTTTAGGTCTTGCTCTGTTGCCCATGCAGGATTGCAGTGGTGTAATCTTGGCTCACTGCAACTTCTGCCTCCTGGGTTCAAGCTATTCTTCTGCCTCAGCCTCCTGAGTAGCTGGGATTACAGGCGCATGCCACGATACCTGGCTAGTGTTTGTATTTTTAGTAGATAGGGGGTTTTGCCATGTTGGCCAGGGTGGTCTTGAACTCCTGATCTCAGGTGATCCACCCTCCTCGGCCTCCCAAAGTGCTGGGATTACAGGCCACCATGCCTGGTCTATACTTACAATATAATAAAATCATATTACCACCTCCAGCAGCCACCTTTCCCCTTTGCCCTGCTTTGTACTCCCGCACCAAGACAGAGGTCCCTTTGGGCACTTATGGTCTGGGAAATAAGCATCTGCCCGTACATGCCCACAACTTAAAGACTGAAATGCTTTTTTACAGAGGGAATGATTTATTTCATATGTAAACAAAAGAGGTTATTCTTTGTACAGTGAAAGTAGTGAATGTGAATAAGAACCGGGCAGGGCAGTTTACACCTGTAATCCCAGCACTTTGGGAGGCCAAGGTGGGAGGATTGACTGAGCCCAGGAGTTCAAAAGCAACCTGGGCAACATAATGAGACCACATCTCTACAAAACATTATTTTAGGCCGAGCGTGGTGGCTCACGCCTGTAATCCCAGAACTTTAGGAAGTTGGGGTGGGTGGAACACTTGAGGTCAGGAGTTTGAGACCAGTTTGGCCAACATGGCAAAAACCCTATCTCTACTAAAAATACAAAAAAATTAGCCAGGCTACTTGGAAGGCTGAGGCAGGAGAATCACTTGAGTCTGGGAGGCGGAGGTTGCAGTGAACCAAAATTGCACCTTTGCACTCCAGCCTGGGCAACAAGAGCGAAACTCTGTCTCAAAAAAAAAAAAAGGCAAAAACAAAACATTTAAAAAAAAATTAGCTGAGTGCCGGGCACAGTGGCTCATGCCTGTAATCCCAGCACTTTGGGAGGCTGAGGTGGGTGGATCATGAGGTCATGAGTTCGAGACCAGCCTGACCAACATGGTGAAACCCTTTGTCAATAAAAAATATAAATAAATAAATAAATAAATAAATAAATAAAATGGTGTAGTATTTTTTTAAAAAAGATGGGGGGAATGGAGGAGAGGGAAAAAGAAATTAGCTGGGCATGGTGGTGCATGCCTATAGTTCCAGCTAATTGGAAGGCTGAGGTGGGAGGATCACGTGAACCCAAGAGGTTGAGTCTGCAGTGGGCAGCGATTGTAGCACTGCACTCTAGCCTGGAGGACAAAGTGAGACCCTGTCTCAGAATAAAAGAAAAAAGAATGTGGTGATTAACAAATAGGAAAGGGCTGACCACAGTGGTTCATGTCTGTAATCCCAGCACTTTGGGAGGCCAAGGCAGGCGGATCACAAGGTCAGGAGTTCGAACCCAGCCTGTCCAATATGGTGAAACCCTATCTCTACTAAAAAATATAAGAATTAGCTGGGTGTGGTGGCTCGCACCTGTAGTCCCAGCTCCTCTGGAGGCTGAGGCAGGAGAATTGCTTGAACCTGGGAGGCAGAGGTTGCAGTGAGCTGAGATCAAGCCACTGCCCTCCAGCCTGGGCGATAGAGACTCTGTCTCAAAAAAAAAAAGGAAGAAAGATTATCATTCAAGTAAAAAGGTAACAGCCCTGGCCTCAAAAAGTTCAGTGGTCAAGTTGGAGAGACAGATCTTTAAATAGGTAATTATTACATAATGTGGTGGTAACAACGATGGTAAAAACATGCCCCATTACTTAGAGGAGGACCTGAATGAGAAGTCAAGAGAATTCCTCTGCAGTGTTGCTGCCTGAAATGAGTTCTTGTCACTCCCAAAGTTAAATGCTAGTGTCCCCTGGAGGAAACACTAGAAACACTGAATTCCATGTTTCCTTTTAATGACCTTATTACTTTTGCCTTGTCTATAAAGGCCTAGTACAGGTTAGCTTTCCCACTGAGTGGTAAGCTCCCTGAGAGCGGGGTTAGTGGCACATTCTCTGCTTTTCTTTTAATACGTGATGTATAGTGATTTTTCAGACAGATGGAAGTTCTTTGTAGGAAATTTAGAATATAAAAAAATAAAAACAGGATAAAATTAATTTAGGCATAATCTAATTACCAGTCTATACTTCTGTGCTTTACTGTTGAGATCAGACACCTCACCCAAAATTTGGTTGAGATATCAAAACTGATAACACTACATACACACTAAAAGGGTATGAAAAGGTTTATTACTTACATGTTGAACCTTTTTAGAGAGAGCAGGGGAGGCTCCCAGACAGATCCAAAAATGACCAGATAGCAGGCAAGGTATGATTGGCTTGGGATTTTATGGTGGTTAGAAGGTAGGGTTAGGTGAGGGTACCCTTACACATGGGCTGGCATTTGTGTTGGTTGAACTCCCCATCAGCACCAAAGGAGGGGGCGCCCAGGCTTTCTTATCAGCTTGCCCAGAAGAGAAAGGGTTTGAAAGCTGTCAACAATCAAACGTCAAAAATGAAGTCAACTAATAGAGTTACCTTTACATACTTTTTTTTTTACATTAAATCATACATTGTGTGATTTAATTTTTTAAGTCTATTTTAAGCATTTATGGAGTACAGTATTATTTTGTCCTTATTATCAATATTATTATTTTTTTTGAGACAGAGTCTCGCTCTGCCACCCAGGCTAGAGTACAGTGGCTCGAGCTTGACTCACTGCAACCTCCACCTCCCAGGTTCAAGTGATTCTCCTGTCTCAGCCTCCCAAGTAGGTAGGATTACAGGCGGGTGCCACCATACCCAGCTAATTTTTGTATTTTTAGTAGAAACAGGGTTTCACCATGTTCACCAGGTTGGTCTTGAACTCTTGATCTCAGGTTATCTGCCCGCTTTAGCCTCCCAAAGTGCTGGGATTACAGCCATGAGCCACCGCACCCAGCCATATTCTGTCATTACTTTTAGTGACTCCATAATATGGATGGAAACATGTATTTGAACCTTCTCCTATTATTAGCAGATTAAATTACTTATAGTTTTTACTATTATAAATATTACCTGATGAAATCCCTGCAATTAAATCTTTTGTAGTGTCTTTGATTATCTCTTTTGGGATGACTAGAAATGGAATTGCTGTATCAAAGGGTCTTTTTAAGGTATTTGCTATATGTTTAATTATCTTTCAGAAACTTTGAAAGTTTATGTTTCCTTCAGTGGTAGGTTGAGAGTCCCTATTTCTGCAAATGCTTGTCAGTTCTGAATTTTTTTTTTTTTAGCAATTATTTCCAATCAATAGTTAAATAATTGTATCATTTGCTTTCTTTATTTTAATCAGTTGTATCCTAATTTTGTACAGACTATGAAAGAAAACCCATGCACTTGTTTCAATACCTACAGCAAAACATTTTGACAAAACTCAACATCTTTTTGTGATGAAAATGCTCAGCAAATTAGCAACAAAAATAACTTTCCCCAACCAGACTAAAGGCATTTTTAAAAAACCTACAGCTAACATAATATTTAATGGTGAAAGGTTGTTTTTCCTTACAACTCAGAATAAGGCAAGGATGTTTGCTTTCACCACTTTCACTTAATATTGTACTGGAGGTTATAGTCAATTCAGTAAGGGAGAGAGGGAGGGACGGAGGCAAGGAATAAAGGAAGGAAGAAAGAAAATGTGGCATAGATCCAAGTTGAAGTACTATTTGACCATAAAAAAGAAGGAAGTCATGTCATTTGTAGCAACATGAAGGTTGCTACATTAAGTTAAATAAGCTAGGCACAGGAAGACAAATACCACATGTTCTCACTCACGTGTAAGTGCTAAAAAACACTGACGTGATAGATGTAGAGAATAGAGTGATTTATACCAGAAACTGAGAAGGGTGGTGGATGGATGAAGAGAAGTTGGCTAATGGCTACAAACACACAGTTAGAAGAAATAAGTTTTAATGTATCTTTTTTATCTTTAATTTTCCTTTTTGTGGAGACAGGTCTCCATATATTGGCCAGGTGTATCTCAAACTCCTGGGCTCAAGCAATTCTCTCAGTTCAGCTTCCTAAAGTGCTGAGATTACAGGTGTGAGCCACTTCACCTGGCAAGTTCTAATGTTTTATAGCGTGATAAGGTGACTATACTTGGTGGCAATATTTTGCATATTTAAAAGTGACTATTAATAGAAGAGAGGACATGAAATGATAGCGACACATAGAAATGACATATATCCAAGGTGATAGATACCCCAAGTACCCTGACTTAATCATTACCCATTCTGTGCATGGAACAAGCACTCACATGTGCCCCATAAATATGTAAAATATATATATTAATTTAAAAAAATTTAGACTGGGCATGATGGCTTATGCCTTTAATCCCAGTACTTTGAGAGGCTGAGACAGGAGGATTGCTTGAGCCCAGGAGTTCCAGACCAGTTTGGGCAACATAGTGAGACCATCCCCATCTCTACAAAAATAAAAATAAAGTTAGATGTGGTGGCACACCTCTGTGGTATCATAACTACTCAAGATGCTCAGGTGAGAGGATTGCTTGGGGCCAGGAGGTGGAGGCTGCAGTGAGCGATGATTGTGCCACTGCACTCCAGCCTAGCTGTCAGAGCAAGACCCTGTCTCAAAAAAAAAAATTTTTTTAAGTTAAAGATGGGGGAAAAAAGAAAGAAAGGGGCATATAGATTGGAAAGGAAGTATTAAAGCTGTCTTTGTTTCAAGTGACATGATCTCTATGTAGAATAGTCCAAGAATGCCACAAAAAAGACTACTAGAATTAATAAGTGAATTTAGCAAGGTTATAGGACACAAAGTCAAAATACAAAAATATGTTGTATTTTTATATACTAGCAAAGTTCCATTGGAAATCTCTTAAAACAACATTTTCTATCATATGTACCTGCCAGTTTTTACATTTATTATCAGAAGTAACTAATGAGATAATTTTTTGTCATTCTTCTAGGGGAACTTATGACATTTTAGTAACAAAAGATAATCAAACCCGCTCTGTTGGTCAATATGACAACCATGGCAGTTTTGGAGAACTAGCTCTGATGTACAATACCCCGAGAGCTGCTACCATTGTTGCTACCTCAGAAGGCTTCCTTTGGGGACTGGTAAGTGAGAGACATTTTTCCCCTTGTCAGGTACAGTATTAATTGCCCTTCTAGGTCTCTGTCCTTGGGCTCTTGATTTACACTATATCTTATAGCCAGTTATCTGAAAGATATTGTGGAAGATCTTGTACAAATGCATTTTTCCATTTCTCTGAAATGATTTGTCAACAAATCTTACTCCAAGTTATGGGGACAAGACTGGGTCTTATGACCTTATTGTAGTATACAGCTCATATTTTTTGTGTGGTTTTGATTTTATCAAACAAGTAGAGAGAAGGAATAACTCTTTATATAAAACACCGCCTAGAAAAAGCAAGTGTCACTGAAAGCTCTGCCAAAAGTGTTTTCAATTTCTAGATATCCCAGGACCATCTGTGCTCTGTGTTCAGCCATCCACTTGCTCATTGGTCCAAGCCAATATCTAATAGACTTAGATCACTAGAAACGCTGATGGCCATATTTTGGAAAGAGAACTTTCCCAGAATGTCTTAGGCATACTGCTGTGATCCCTATCTTCTATTATACGTGATCCACCTTGTTTCCTTCAGCACCAAGTTATATATTCAAAATATAGAACTCTTTTCCTTCTTAAACAAAATAATCATCCTCTTATACAAATTCCAAATTTCACTTTTTAAATGTTGACATCTATGACTGGGTGTGGTGGCTCATGCCTGTATTCCTAGCACTATGGAGGCCAAGTCAAGTGGATCACTTCATGCCAGGAGTTCAGGCAAGCTTGGTCAACATAGCGAAACCCCATCTCTACTAAAAATATAAAAAATTTGCTGGACATGGTGGCGCAGACCTTTAATCCCAGCTACTCGGGAGGCTGAGGCACTAGAATCACTTGAACCTAGGAGGTGGAGGTTGCAGTGGTCGTGCCACTGCAGTCCAGTCTGGGCTACAGAGCAAGACTCTGTCTCAAAAAACAACAAAATAGGCTGGGTGCAGTGGCTCACACCTGTAATCCCAGCACTTTGGGAGGCTGAGGTGAGTGGATCACTCGAGGTCAGCAGTTCGAGACCAACCTGACCAACATAGTGAAACCCCATCTCTACTAAAATACAAAAATTAGCCAGGTGTGATGGTGGGCACCTGTAATCTCAGCTACTCAAGAGGCTGAGACAGCAGAATCACTTGAACCTGGGAGGAAGAAATTGCAGTGAGCAGAGATTGCACCAGTACACTCCAGCCTGTGTGACAGAGCGAGACTCCGTCTCAAAAATATATAAAATAAAATAATAAGCCTTGATGCCAACTACTGGTTCAGACCAAGATGGAGTAGCCCTATTCCATGCTCTTCTCACTTCTAACTTAAAAAAAGCCGCACGCACATGGCCAGGCACAGTGGCTCACGCCTGTAATCCCAGCACTTTAGGAGGCTGAGGCATGTGGATCACCTGAAGTCAGGAGTCGGAGACCAGCCTGACCAACATGGTGAAACCCCATCTCTACTAAAAATACAAAAATTAACCAGGCATGGTGGCAGGCATCTGTAATCCCAGCTACTCGGGAGGCTGAGGCAGGAGAATCACTTGAACCCAGGAGGCAGAGGTTGTAATGAGCCAAGATCGCACCACTGCACTCCAGTCTGGGCAATAGTGAGACTCGGTCTCAAAAAAAAAAAAAAGGTGGAAAGAAGAAGGCGGACTATCTAGGGATATTGACGCTTGAGGGAAGACATGACAGTGAGTTTCCAGGTTCCCACATATCCCAGATGTGGTGCTAGAAAAGCCTGAAATCCAGATCTGCCAATAGGTACATTCAACAAGAGTGAAACTCTGTCTCAAACAAAAGAATAAATGACTAGACAGAAAATCAGCTAGTGTCAGCTAGGATGTAGAAGAACTTAACACCATTAATAAACAAAAACTATCTGAAATTTATAGAATACTGCACACAACAACAACAGAATGAACATTTTTTTCAAGCCTACAGAACATTCACCCAAATAAGCCATATCCTGGAATATGAAATAAAACTTTAAAAAATGTAAAAGAATTGAAATCAGGCCAACCACAGTGACTCAAGCCTGTTATCCAAGCACTTTGGGAGGTTGAGTTGAGAGGATTGAGTCCAGGAATTTGAAACTATCCTGGGCAGCATAGTGAGACCACATCTCTATTTGAAATTTTAAGAAATAATGAAAAAATTTTTTTTGAGACAGAGTCTTGCTCTGTCGCCAGGCTGGAGTACAGTGGCGCAGTCTCAGCTCACTTTATCCTCTGCCTCCTGGGTTCAAGTGATTCTTCTTCCTCAGCCTCCCAAGTAGCTGGGACCCCAGTTGCGTGCCACCACGCCTGGCTAATTTTTGTATTTTTAGTAGAAACGGGGTTTCACCATGTTGGCCAGGATGGTCTTGATCTCTTGACCTCGTGATCCACCCACCTTGGCCTCCCAAACTGCTGGGATTACAGGCATGAGCCACCATGCCTGGCCAAAATAATAAAAATTTTAAAAAAAGAATTGAAATCAGATATGTTCTCTAACTACAATTGAAAGAAAGAAACTAAAAATTAATAACAAAGATCTCCAGACACCTAGAAATTAAGTAATATTCTTTTTGACATTGAGCACGACTAACTGCAGCCTTGACCTCCTAAGCTCAAGCAGTCCTCCCACCTGAGCCTCCCAAATAGCTGGGACTACAGGTGTACACAACCACACCTGACTTTTTTTTTTTTTTTTTTTTTTTTTTTTT